>JAGJTL010000112.1:1714179-1738715 GCA_022063505.1 Calosoma granatense
ATATATTTCAGTGACTATGTCCAATTACAAATTAATGTTCATTCCGGTGTTTATTCCAGGTATTGGAAAGATAAGAGATGGGCTATAGTTGATACATCAAATGAAATAATACGAGTTACCTCGACAATGGGTACACTTAGCACTACTATATCTAATTATGACCAACCATCTTACGTACGTATTAATTACTTACTTGATTTAATGAACATATTTTTCACAAAAGAAATTAAATACATATATACATATGTTTATAAAATAGAATATATTAAATGCAGTTTTACAAAAAGAATACAATAATCCCTCCATTTACGCGAATCCACTTGAACGCGATGAAAAATGCACATTACATAATACGTTTTAAATATGCACACATTGTTTTTATATAATCAGTTATTCCCGTAAATGGAGAGGTTACTGTATTTCCACATAATTGGATATTTTGTATTTATTCAAGAAGAATCAAATGCATTACAGTGAATGAGCGATATATAAACCTGTAATCTCTGTAAAATAATTAACGTAAATTAATTTAATAGGGTAATAATTAATTAAAACTCACTCTACTAGTGTGTTTTATATGCTTCGTGGCACTTAATGAGCTGTATCTCCACATCCAAAGTATTTCATTTTATACCTGGCATCACAAAATAGAAAAGCGTGCATCAATGTATTTAGTTAATTACATTTTGTCAGTGCAAGAGACTATTTCGTAAAAGCATTAAACAAATTTTCAGAGATACGAAACATCTTATCAAAAACTAGTTAACACATAAATGTGAACTTACACAATAATACAATAATTGGAGTACATAACTTAGAAGCATGTATAATGAGAACAACAATCATATTATTGCAGATATTTTTTCATTCGTACAATGATGTAATCGATTCAGCTACACCGCGGAAATATAGCAAAGCCATGGGCATAGCACAAGTACAATTAAATGTGGTAAATCTATATACAACTGAAGATGTAAAACCTTTGAAGCCAACACAACGAAATTGTCGACTGCTCCACGAATCTAATCTGGCACATAGTCCAGTTTACAGCTACACACTGTGTCGAATTGAATGTCGCATTCAACTTTGTCTAAAATACTGTAAATGTCTACCATATTTCTACCGACACAATGGTATAAACATAATATAGATAGTTATAATCTTACGTACAATATACTCTATTTGTAGCAGGTGAAGAGATATGTGATCCTGCTGGTATGAGATGCTTGTCAAATTATAGTGGTACAGTATATACATAAAATATTATCCAAGTCATTTTTACTAACAAGTTTCTTCTAGAGATTTTAGAAACATTATATGACAAAAAGAGCAATACAAAACTGTGTAATTGTGCACCAAATTGTGATGAAGACAGATCGTTCCTGGAAAGTTTCGACACAGGAGAATGGTGGTTTGGAAGTTCAGTTCAGTGGAGTCTAAATAAATTCCCGAAAATTCGATTGAAAAGAGATCTTGTATTCGGACTCACTGATGTTTTAAGTAAGTATCGATCAATGTAAAACAGAAATAAATTTTCAAGTAGACGCATTTTGCTAACATTTAAAGTTGATAAACTGAATAGAGTAAAGATTTTGCCTAAATGCTAATACGTAGTTCATTAGTAACTTGTGTGATAATATTATCGAAAACTATGCTGTTCAGAATATTAACTAGTTACATAAAAAGATTCTCAACGTCAAAGCGAGTAGGCGAATGGCAAATTCTTTAGTACAGCACATTGTTATAAAGTTTATGTCGAACGAAAACCTGAAACCGAGTTTAACAGGCTTCAAGCTCCGAATAGAGCAGAAGACTATTAATGCGAACTACTATTGCAACTTACTGAAGTTACCAGACAATACTACTGAAATGTAGAGGTCAACGGTATACGAAATAAAATGTCTGTCCTTTTACATGACTGCAACGACAATGAATATAGCAAATGTCCAGAATTATTAGTGATTTCTTACACAAGAATAAATACTATAGAGAATCTCTTTCAGACATTACTTACTTACAAAATTAATTTTTTACATTCAATCTTCAAGGCACAGTTAATTTATTTACCTGCTTTGAACAATTATTTATATGCCTAACATATTACTTGTACAATAGAATCATATTGTTTGAAAGCATCAAATTAGCCTCTTGTTAACGTGAACAAACCGTTAGGGTGAACACTCTCTGTTTTATTTTGTGCACGGTATCGCGCGTCTACTGTACTTTGTTTAGACTCGGAAACATTGGTAATGAACTGTTTATTTCCTACAAAGATACAGTGAATTATAAACATTATGTAATTGAATTCATGGAGCAGCTTACGTTGTACAACAATAAATAAACATCGTTGCGTACTCTTTGTTAAAATAAGTTAAATAACATGTCTCTGTATAATGTTCTTAATTACAGCATAATTAATTATGATTCATAATTAAGATTATATTTCGTTAATAATTAAAAAAACAAATTCTATTTCAGTTTATGTTGGAGGTATGGCCGGCTTATTTCTGGGATGTGGAGTACTGAGTTTCGTTGAAATATTTTATTTCCTAACTTTAAAGTTATATTGGTATATTCACAAAAATCGTACGAGTCAAAGTAAAATGTCTGCGATTAAACTTAAAGAAGAAAAATTACGTGACTCCAGATTATAAAAATTTATCATATTTTTACCTTCTTGTTGGAATATACTTTTATAGTTGTGTGATTACTTCATTTAGATAATGCACGTATTATATTCTAATTCGATTTTTACAAACAATAATTTCTGTTATGTTAATTATCATTTATTTATAGTGATAATTATAACTGTATAATAAATGATTTTACCATTTCGCTAGGAATTTATTTAAATGAGAGCGTTTATTTCAGCATGTGCATAAAATTAACAGTACGAGAAACACATCGCAACTTGTGCAAACTGCTTTTTCGCGTCCAACGAAAAAAAATCAGAAATAAACACTAAAAATAAAATTCTCTCTACGATATAAACATACGGCACATGCACCGCCCCTACTTATACGATGTACGCGAAAAACAAAATATGCAAAACTACAGAGTATATAATAAGACCACTGCACGTTACAGCATTGCATACTTAATGAAATGTACTTATCAACCACTAAGTAATTACTAAATTTTCATATAGAAATAATGGATTACTTCTAATCTATATAACTGGGAAATGAATTGAAATTAATGTTTGTTTTATAATAAGATATTTTCGAAGTAATCGAATAATGAAGAAATGAATAAATGATAAGTATTATTTGATTAATTGAAAAATTAGTCTAGTAATTTAATTGGTAATTGTGCCTAGAAATTACTCATTTGTTTACATTTTGAAACTGATGTTATTTTTGCTAATATTATTTTATTTGAAGACAGTTGCAAAATATGAAAAAGTAAGTAGATAGGATGACATGGAGGCCGGGACCAATGGAGGAGGTATTGTGGGAATCGTAGCATTGCACGAAGTGAATCCGAACGTATACTCTTTAATGCCAACAGCCTGGTAGTGTGTGGCAGGTACAAGGATGATTTAGTGATATATTGAACGTCTGCAGAAATACTTTCCGCAAACATAACCTGGGATAAAGTCGGAAACGAAACATGTGTTGGCCCTTGTAGCCAGTATTAAGCCTTTTTTATTAAATGTCACCTGTCACCTGCCTGGAATAGATTGTTTAAATTTTCTTTATTTACAAATCGATGTGAGATATAACCTTCATTCGGGACGAAAGAAGAAAAACGACAACAGTGTTTGTGTGTCTGTCGTAAGACGCAACACGAAAGTCGTGCACGCTCTCTCTCTCTGTGTGATTTTCTTTTTTCCAATTTGCCACAAGCACACTGCATTTCATTGTACAGTGGCAAGTCTGCAGTAATACATAAGGTGTTCACACACAACTTCAAATAGAATCAGAATATTCTAAAATAACTTTAACACTAATATTACACACAAAACAACGGAAGTAAAAGTACATTGTAATGAAATATATACAACAGAAAAACCTGTCAATATTTGGTGAAAAGGAACATTCGCCACGTCAATTCCATCACAATCCTGTTAAATATTCATGGTTTCGAAGTCGTACCACTCGATAATATAAAACAAACTTTTTTTTATCGGATATCCTTTAAAGGACATTTAATTTTTTACCCAGATCACGTTCTTACAGGAGGATTCCTTTTCTCCACAAATGTCTACTGACAGTATGTGATGGAAGTATCTACTCCATCAGGTAGGTACTTCATGTCCAAGCAGGACCGTATTATTATGGATTATAACAAGTCTTATCCAATTTTATTTGTTATTTATTAATATTATTATATATTATATAACTATCGTACATATTTACTACAAAATTATTTGAAAAAATGTCACTTTATTCGCTAACATACTAGTAACTAAAAAGCATTATAGGAAAAAGACAAACAGTAGTTGTAACGAGAGTTGGTGAGGGGTATGTGTGTGTCTGTTATTTGTTTGTTTGTACACACACTGTGTAACGTATTATCAATGTTCTATATCAGATACAAAATCTTATAAGACTGCAGTGCATTGGGTAAACTATAGAAATATGTACGTGGTGTATTACGTTCACTATACAGATAAGTAGATAACTGAAGAAATAATGAAACATGTGAACAATTCCCAAGAGGATGTGCAAATATCTGAAACGTTTAAGCTCTTGACATTTTGTAGGGTTAAGATTGCCCCCGCCTGACGCGTCCCTGTATAAATAAGTAAGGGTAGTATGTTTAGAATGGCCTCTGAGGGATGAATCGCGCTTTCCTTAACTGTCTGGCTCACAAGCTAACACGTTCACGCTTAGATACCACCACCACCAGCACCGCCAGCATGCGCTCGGTTACGGTGGCAGAGAAGAAGGTAGACTTCAGTGTACTGTTGTTGCACACAGTGCCCTTCTATGTATTATAGAGAGAGAGAGAGAGAGGAAAAAAGAATTGCCGTGATAGAACTCTGAGTAGGACGCGCGCGGACCACAACGGGCGACGCGTAAAGCCTGGGTCAGCTGCACTAATGAATATAAATCGTAACAGTTTTAAGCGGACGGTGTGTATGAAATGAAATTGGAATTGTTCCAGAACTCACCAGAAAAAAGAGCCTCGACATTGTTGAAATGTTACAGTCACGTAGAGCGCTTGGCATCCATGTCAAAAATACAGTATAATGGGCCGTACCAATTTGTACAGTTGCGCGCTCTAATGAAGCAAAACGATGATAAAGCGACTCCGCTTATTGACAATTGTTCAGCGAAAATTTTAAACAAACAGGACTAGTAATAATAGATATCTCCGGCGGCTAACTAACCCGCTCGCTATGTTCTTTCAACAAGATTCAATCATTTTCCACAACTCACCACACTGCCCAATAAACCTTGAGTTAATTGCTAATTTCCATGTAACATGTAACATTCTAAAAGATGTTATAAGATCCATTACATTATTACGAAATATTATTAAGCTCCAGTGAGAGAATTATTTGATTATAGATACAGTGTTACGATAATATTAGCTAAGAAATGTTCACCGTGCAAAGTTGGTTAATTTGGTAATTGATGGAATTTGTACAAGTTCCAGTTAATATTCACCGAAAAAGTTAAACTTATTTCAAAGTATCGATGTAAAGTAGATATGAAATTTACATCTAGAAAGTTTCTCTCGCGGTAATAATATTGACGAAAATTCTGCACAGTGGTGCGAGTGTACGTTTATAACGATACATAATGCATTACAGTAATTACAGTTACATAAAATTGCTTAAAATTACTCCAGTTAATTAAACAAAAACATTTTCATTGCAGCGGCTCTTTCAGCAGAGAACAAAATTAATTAGACAATTTCAAAGATTATGTACTAGAGAATTACAACGCGACTTCCATCCTTATCTAATGATATTTTATCTGAGAACAGTCGCTAGGATTTCAGGTATCATTAACTTTAAAATATTATGTTTTCCTTTTTCTTTCAATTTATATGCAGACACAAAGTCCTTCCATGCTACCCTTCCGTAATGAATTAAACAGCGTTTACAAAAGAATAATTATCGCCTCATCACTAATATATTATTTCCACCGCTTATTACATGCAGCGTAACCCAATTATACGCAAGTATTTATGCAGCCTACATTACTTTTCCAAAATCATGCTACAAAAGCATGCATTGATATTATTAATATTTGGTAAAAATTTTCTAATTAGACGAACCTCATTACCTCATTATTCTGAACTATTGTCGTTGTGTCTCACAGCGACAATAGCAAGTTGGTATACATGGTAATGGAAATCAATATTGCCTATATGGTTGTGATGACTCTGTACAATAATGGACTGGTCCACTTGACAGCCCCGTAAGCAAAAAAGCGAAAAGCCCAACAGAGATATGGGCTAAAATCAAAGGGAATAATGTACTTGTCCCTGGTAAAATTGAAACTTTCAAGGTTGCCAAGAAATGCAGTAAGAAAGCTATACACGAGGCGCGAAGCGAAACTTTTAAGTGGTACTTTGCCCCAGTAGCACTCAGGACGAGTCGCCTCTGCAGTAAACTTGTACGCATTTACTTGTATTCGATCAATCAGAAAAAAATGTGCCACTTGTGCCCGGAAGCTTAGCAATACAATCATAAAATACTTATAGATAATTAATCTTATTTAATTTTAATTGACAATTTAAAATATATTGCTTTTTTTTTTCGTCGAAATTTCTAAAAATTTTTAATCAATTTACCGCAACACAAAAGCTTAGAAAATTAATTTTTCAAGAAAAAAGAACGAGAAATTGTCAGTTGTAACCTGTGCTGTATAGAATGCAGTAGTAAATGCTAGTACATGCGCAAAATAATAATAGAAACGCGAGAGAGAGTACGGTATAAGATGAAAACAGGGACAGAACGTGTTGTACTGCATAGTATCCTTAAGGGACATTTAACTGCATCCGTTCTAAACTAACTCAAGCATTCAAATGTCAGTTAGGCCGTTATTGTATAAATTCTGTATACGAGACGGCTTTATATAGTCAAGCAGAATTGTACAATAGAAAACGTTATAAATGTGTAACAATTTTATATAGTAGCTCTGCGCACATTGGTGTGTTAACGCCAAACTTCATTACTTATCCCAACAGAATCAGGTCTTTGAATT
Source organism: Calosoma granatense (assembly GCA_022063505.1). Classification (NCBI taxonomy): domain Eukaryota; kingdom Metazoa; phylum Arthropoda; class Insecta; order Coleoptera; family Carabidae; genus Calosoma; species Calosoma granatense. The sequence continues at coordinate 1,721,346 of JAGJTL010000112.1, forward strand.
AATCTTGACGCAGTTTCGGCCCTCGACTAATCTTGGCCTTAACGCTGTCGTCCTTGAATTAATCTCTACTTGTGAATTGATGTTAAATATTTTAAAGTACAAGTACAGGTACGTACTGTACAGTTTGCGTTGTAATACATTTACGCATGCGTATTTACTGTGTGTGTTGTCCTTGTGACCTGAATGTACGTCGAGCAGATCACAAGTACGAATAATAATGTAATGTTAGCAACAACAAGCCACAAGGAAACAAAACATGCTACGAAAACATTTCGAACTGAATTAGTAAGAAGAGAAATGGATGGTACAATAATATTGGAATGGAACAAAAAGCAATTCCAGATATATTAAAGACAAATCAACCAAATCTCGTATTTCAATAAAAATTTCTAACTTTGTTTTACGATATGACTGTATTTCATTGGGATCGCGTAATATCTACTAGATAACGTTCAATTGAATTTACATTTCTTTTTATTTCTGATAAATGAAGTTTGTTATTTATCTTCAATATTGTGTAATTTTCTTTTCAATAAAACATGTTTCACAGATAACTTCAATGAAGAATGAACATTATTTATAAAACAACAATAATCAATTAATATATTATTATAAATATATCTGTACAAGTTGTTTTATAAATATCTAAAATGAAATATTATAAAGTAAAATTATTTTATAGCAACCATGGATGATAACATCCTCATAGGAGCGTAGTTTCAAAAGATGAGAAACAGTGAAAAATATTCTTTACATACATATGTTTGAATATGAGAATATGGTATATTATGTCTTTATATTTACCTGAGACACGTGCACCATGAATAAATGCCATTAATATTTACATGTACAACGTGCAACACTTGAACATGTGTACCTTTGTATTACTGGTAGTCGCATTTAGTTAAGTAAATGGGCTGTTCACTGACAGCAATGTAAGACCGGAGGTCAGTTGAGTAATGGACACTGGTAACAGTGTGTTATCTATTATTTACAAGAATTTATATTGCATGAGTTTATGATTCAAACAGACAGGTCGGTACACGTTACATTATAGTGAACCATCATTGTTGTCTAATATTATTTCTGAAGCGTTTAAAAGGTATTATGTAAACACTGATGAATATACATAAATGTTACAGTAGTCCGTAATTTTAACAAATATTCTTTCTTTTTATTTGATTGATAAACATCATTATGTATAGTCTAATCGGTTTTGTATTTACAAGTAATTCATAACTGTTTTTAAAGAACTATTACTGTTAAAAAGCAATAAGATTCTCTCGTTTCTCATGAGCTATAATGGTCGTGTCAGTGGCGTCGCGAGGATTTTTTGTTAACAGGTACATGTACAATAAAAGCGCCATTAATTATTTGGCACTAGGTCGAGTATATAAATAAGAATATTGTTTTAAAACATTTTCTTATTACTATTTGAAAGTAATTTTCTACAAGATATATGTACATAATATATTTTAGACTCACTTTCAGCGTACACAGTGTAAAGTTTATAATAAAATTATTCAAATATGCATACATGAACAATCAAAGGGAGTACACTTGTACTCAAGTTCATAAATTTATGCATGCATCCAAATGACATTGTCCTTTCTTGTGTTAGTCTTGTATTTTATTCATTATTTAGTATGTACACCTGCTGTTTGATAGACATGAATATCGCTAGAAAAGAAATAACGAGAATATAAATTGAAAATAAATACTTTTTTAGTCATATAAAATACACCTACATATATTGTAATATAAATGAAATATTCCATCCTTCATTTTATTCAGTATATTATTTGAATAGAATTCCGGTTCAAACAAATTTCGAAATATAAATTGAAATATTTCGCCAGATAATTTCATTGTAATAACATTATGTTAACAACGTAATATTAGTATTAGCCACAGTTTCGCTAAACGATTTGTAATTTAATTCATTATATATAAATACCTACTTTATTTGATCCACTCTGACATACATATTTTGAAACAAAAGAAATTGTATTATACCAACAACATATATTTTATCATGATTAACGCAAATCCATTTCGATTACTGAAGGTATTTTTTAAAATGTTCAAATGTGAACATAAATAATAAACATAAAAGTTAATTCTTTCATTAGAAATGGACAATCATACTAGCAAATTATATCCATTAATCTGGTCGAGTTTTAATTTTGGTAAATTGGACTAGCGTACCCAATTAGAATTGCTGGCATTGATTAAAAGTGATTTTAGTACGTAATGCTGTGTCATCATTATTGTACTCACATCTGTGCATGTGGCGTTAGTGAAAATGTCGCCCGCGGGTGACCATTCACCCGTCACCCAGAGTACGGTCCAAGAAGACCTCCAGGCCTGGTCAACCGAAAATATAATGGTTTCAATCCCCGTACTACTAGTTGACCACCACGCATCGCTCCTTCACGAATGGAAACTTCTCAAATATCACTGTGTACATCGCGTATACAACAAATTTCCATTAAATATTGAAAGGACGTTACTTGCCTGCAGGATTATTTTCAGTTTAGATGTAACGAACAACGTTTAAAAAGTTTTAATTGTAATATTAACGTACCAGACATGACGTTCTGTAGTAATATTAATAATGTTGTGCTTTATATACTGCACGCAATATGAAATATTTCAGTATTCTATGGATGTTTGCTCTGATTAATTAGATTTAATTGTACGTAACATCAAGTGTACACATTGTACATATATATTGTCTTATTGATGAAACAGTAGTATTATATTCATTATAATATATTGAATATAGCGTAAGGTGCTTAACACTATTGCAGTTTAATTAACCTCAATTATCTGAGTACACGTCTATCTAGCATATTATTTAGAAATGTCAGCTGTCGCTAACAAGAGTACAGCGACAGCCGCGCACACACACACACACACACACACACACACAGACTACTGCTGCTGCTGCTGCTGCTGTCTAGAAATGTTCACATGAGAATTACCGTTCGCGGTTGCTTTGTACACACTACATGTCACAGCCTTTGCAAACATTGTTTGTTCTGGTCCAAAACGTAAATTACACCTAAAAGTTACATGAATTGTGCATTTCATTTGTAACCTATATACGGTTTTATGAACTCAGCATGCACAAACGTAAACTATATTCCGTAATACACACAACCTCCTACATTATTTACATGCATCCACGTGTAATGTCAGCTTACAACTAAGTGTTTATACACACTAAATAGATTACATATACATTTTGTTTTGCTTTGAAAATTTTAATTTTGTTCGCACAATGAATAAAATGAAAAAAACACTTTATAATATTCTCTTATCATAATAACAACAAAAGCGTTTTAATTATAGTTCCTTCTTATCTAATTAACGTGCAAAGTTTTATACTGTTTTTAACTTGAATAAGAACCAAATCTACATCATTTTAAACAAATGTTTGCCTCTTCTTTTATGCTTAAAGTTACCGTAAAAACATTCTACATTTCAACGTTTATTATGTCCCGTGAGACAAATTCTGACGTAAATAAAAAGTCGTTTTTTATTTGAGGATTATTTTATATTCAACTTCTTACGCGAAAACTGAAAATATTCTCTGTGATATAACAACTTAGAACTGTTTTAATTTTTAAAATTCTCACGTAATTGAATAAATCTTCGTTTTACGAATAAACCTAATACACATTGTTTCTCAAATGGCTGAAAATAATAATAATAATAATATCTGGTACTGAAATGGAAAATAAATACTTCCACAGCACGTACTTTAACAGAAACAAATTCGATTGCATTCAGTAAAATAACATGTTAAAATCTATACACACATTAAGCTTTAAAGTGTTGTACAGGTATGGCACAATGTTTTCAACAAACATGTCATCGCATAATCTATGAAATGTATGTTGGATATTACTACTATGACATTTTTACGTTCTGCTTATGGACAAGTGTTCAAAGTTAATACATGTTTGAGTTCTAGAAAACTCAAGAAGAAATTCATCTGCAATTTACAATGAGGGCAACTTTAAAAGAAAACAAGATATGAATTCTCATGCTGTACAATAAAGTGCAATAAAATACAGCAAGTACTCGAGATAATGTCAGAAGTATGGACATACATATCTTAGAAAATATTTCCGCATCTCAGCTATGTACAGAACATGTAAAATACATTGCAATGAGATTGAAAACTCGCAGTGAGTTTCATTAGTGTGCTGTCTAACAGAACAACAGGATATTCTGTTGTTCTAAATTAAATTAGTTTATGTTACAATTTCGCTAGTACTATGTCTACAAATTTGTCAGTCTATTGTGTTTGGATATGAACATTGAATGTTACTAATAGTGGTCTAAATGCTCTTTATGCTTTATTTGTAAAAGTTCAAAACCTCCAGCTATGCAGTATATTGTCTGTATGTATACATGTATGTATTTAGTTTGTCGTTGCTCATTGCTTCATTGACATGTCCGCAATAGATAGGTATATTTGTAAAAGTATACAAAGTTACTATGTATCTTTGAAGCAACAATTTTTCACAGAATCGTACGACTTTTGCACACACACACACACACAACATTACTTAGAGTTTCCGTCATACAGAGAAGGGAATATAATAGCATGATTTTCATATAAGCCGTGATATGTTTCGGTTCAACTGAAAACCCAGACAGAATGCGGTCAGTGAACAACCGATAATAGAAAATTTTCCGACACGAGTGGGGTCGTCCACTTTGATTTTATTTTATTCAGGAAGCTGACTCGCCTAGATTCGCTGTTTGAATTTCGAATGATTTGATCACCGGCGGCGACGCGGACCCTGGAATCCTTTAAAGACAGACCTGGTGAACGCAGCTTTGTGAAATGTCACACAGGATTTTATGCTTACTCAATTTATTCGGATTTTGCTTGAATGTACGAATTTTACATATACTCAGTCACAGTTATTCCTATCGCAAAACACACACACACACACATTTACCTTACCTACCTAACTACATTCCCGTTTGCCTTTCTTTACAACTCATAACATGAACGAACCCTACAAGAATGAAATATAGTCAGCCCTGCAGCACTGACAAAACACATTGTTTCATGTTCATGTGGCCGGCTTGTATTTGACTCTGATCACAGTCTGTCAACGAACGTTGAGTTTAGTATATCTTACATTTTATAGCTTGTCTGTTACGTGCAGGCCACAGGTGGCGAGGTGACAAAAATCATCCAACTTGCACTTTATTATACTTTGTAAGAAACACGAAACAATAAAATTATGCAGATTTATCATGGCTGCAATATATTTTATAGTCAACAACAACAATTATGAACAATAAACTTCTGTTTCTCTAACAAATATATTCTAAAATATTATATTTATTAAAATAAATTCTAAAACGATGTATGTTCATAAAACTTTTGTTCTTTATCTGTGTACAGATATACGGCTTTATTACTGAAATCCGTACTAGTTTCTCTAGTAAAACTTGAAGACAAATGACATTAAGTGCACGTCTGAATCCACATACTCTATTAAGCTTTTTAAAGTGCTTAAATCTCTGGATGTAGCACGAACTATAAACAAAACGATGCTCTTGTAAACAGAGAACCTCTGCTTCTTGTAGTTATAAAAAGTATATCAATTGACACACATATCTTGTGCACTTATATTAAACAAACTGAACTGAAATCTATTCGAATAAAATAAAAATATAATAAACACATATGTGTTATATAAACAAAATACTTGTAAGTTTTAATATAATCCTTAAAAACAATCATAACGCGTTTCCCACTTGAATTTATCGCCCATTGTCTGGATTTGTAAGTTTTAACGAGAGCGTAAGACTAAATATTTTGGTTGTTATATTGACAATAAACTTCGAATACCGTCATTTTAAAATTTCATAAAAGTATGAAATATATAAATAAAATTTATTTTCGTGATGATGTTTATATGACGGCTCATGAAAAAACTTACAAATATGTAACATTACTTAAATCGTGATATATTTACTTGCACTGCTGTTTTATATCAAGTTACTGTTTCGCAGATTTACCCAAGAAGTGAAGATCATTTTCTTAACGATATTCACAATTTTATTTTTTCTCTTACTATGCTTAAGAAACATAATAATAAAGTATCTAGTTATACTATCCATTATAAACTGAAGTTGTACTGAAAGATGCAATATAGAATATGTCATCCAAGATTATGACAGATCATTTATTTCAGCCGTGATATCGTTCATTTAAACGTTAAATAGTGCAGTGCTAAGTATTGATTTTAACATACACCAGCCGCTAGATTTCTTGCAGCCCACCGCATTCTCTGCATTTATATAAAAATTAAGACGCAATTTGTCAAATACTACAGGTTTTAAAATCTTATTCAGATATGAAGATATATAATTACGAAATACATAAATACATATTAACAAAAACTAAAAAATGTTCATCTTCACTTTACAGTTTACAATCATAAAATGAACACTAATTACAAAGCAAGTAACTTTTAAGAACCTAAATGAATCCATTGATATTGTTTTTAATGATATCAAAATAACATATAACTCATAATTTTTTTAAATCGTTAAAATCAAACTGAAATATATTTTATAATAATTGAACTAATAACAATTATAATCCACAGTAGTGTTTGCAATTATACCTATAAATTAAAGTAGTAAAATCGTGTAAATTATTTGATTTGTAATCATTTTCATTATTGGCTAAAACATTTGAAGGCGGTGGTAGGTTGTAGATAAATCATACAATTCTGTTTTGGCGGATAAAACAATGGGTTCGACATTTTCCGGTTGAGGTAAATCACAATTCTATCAAAGCTGTAACATAATACACTATAGTATTTCATTCGTTCGTATATAGCTAGCGTACATAGAGGAACACAAGTCACAAGAATTGTCGTGCTGGGTTTGTTGTGTTGTATGAAGGGAATACACCTACAGCTAGCTACCTACCTATATATGTATATATACAGCAGCTAGGTTAGCTCACTTTCTGGCTTAGTGCTTTTCTGCTGTTTGACATCCACGTGCGTGTGTGTACGATGAGTTCCTCTAACCTCCAGAAGCACGTTCTCTTTTCTATGCACGGGTTTGAAAACAGGTGGATCAATAAGTAAATGCAAGGAAGCGGTCGTCGGCTGCCAAGGGCAGCCACGTTCAGATTAAGTCAACAGTATCGACATGTTTGCGCTACGCTCCACTCGTGTGATACGCATGTCGCAAATATTATCTTAAACCTGTGGTGGTTCTCCAAAACAAAGAAATAAAATTCCACTATTATCTATCTGTATTTGTGTATATTTCAACAAGTATAACACTGATATTTATTTCCTCATTCAAACACCAGCAAACATCTCTGTACATACCTACGCACTTATACGTATTGCCCACGAGGGATCGGACAGTTTTTTTTAAATATTTACTCTATATTCAAATATATATATATACATTTGCTGTTGTCTAGAGAAATTTTTTTGAAATGTCAAATGTAAAACTGAACTGATTTCAACTCGTTACAATTTCTGAAATGCATGTTCGTATCAATCGTAATATATCGGGGTTATTTTCGATATACAAAAAAAAGTCGAAATGTGTAACCAGATTTAATAAATTAGGTCTTTCATGTTGATTTCATTAAAGCTCTACATTTGTAATTACTAATGTAATTAACAAATACGTATACATATTTCAAAAAGTAAAATTTTTTTCCTGTAGAAAATTTTGTAACAATTTAGTTTTAATTTGCTAGCTGTAATGTTTATACAGTAATCCACTAATGAAACGATTTTGTTAAATTACCCTGGGAAATTCATATGAAGAAGTTTTGTTTCAATTTTTTACTTTTTTTCAGTAAAAAAAAGTCTATTATATTTACCTTTACTAAACATTGTACAAGGCTACACTTGATGTTTCTGAAAATTAAAAATTGTGCGTTACGAGTATTCAAGGTCAATTTGTACGTTTACTTTTTGTTGCTCCCATATTTATCTACAATTTTTGTTGAGCAAAAATTTCTTTTAGTATAATTTTCTCAGCTATACATATATTCATAAAAAACTGAAAATAATTTTTACAAATTACGTCATAAGTAACATTCAAACATTTGTATGTTCTAGTCTACAGACAGTTGTAATGTTACGCGCGGCTTGCGTGGAACTACAGCCACAATTAAACTCATAGACAATATGTCGGAGATGTTCATTATTGTTGACCTGAAGCTTCATAAACTTGGGTATGAAAATCAGTTTTAAACAGACGAAAATGACAAACTAAATAGTAATGTCGAATGGTACATAACACTCAGTAATAGGGAATTCTTGTTGGCACAAATGATACCTTCATCAAAAACAGCACGAATTTATTGAACAACCTAATATATGTATATTTTTATAATACTGCAATTGACTGTTTTCATTTTATGAATAAAATTTACTTTGTAACTATAGAACATTGTAATAACATCATTTGATAGAGCTTCATATAATATTAAAAAATCTCTCTATATTTTTCATTAGAGTCCTAACGTTTATACAGAACTCACAGTGAAAGTGATTGATGATCAACTTTCAATTTCTCAATTTGCATTGCACAGATTACATTTGAAAGCTGTTTTAAATCGCACTGATATATTTCACACACGTATTCATTTTACAGAAATCTCACATATTGACTTTTATTCAAATAGGTTAAAAATGAAATTAAAGATCAATTTATTTTCAATTATTATTGTCGATGTATAAAACCATGTATGAACAAAATAGTAATCAGTGTTAATAAATTTTTAATTTGTCGTTAAAATAAAATATTTATAAAATGTAATGTTAATGTAAAATTTAGTTGTGATAAGGGAATGTCATTATATTGTATTAAAATGTTTATATGTGTACATGGGTACGTAGTTGTAGGGTAAGTATTATTACTCTTGCAATCATCGGCATCCGGATCGTGGCGTAACGGCATCAGGAATCCATTTCCGGTGACCAGCACCACAGTTAAGATGCGCGGCTTGTAGGCATGTACGTCCGAATCCAATTAATGTGTTCAGCCAAGTATTTTTTTGCAAATTGGACGACAGCGGTCAGTTGAGCTTAACGGAACAAGACCGAGGAATCGCATTATTAGCGGAAATACTTAGCGTGCGCTGTGAGCCAGTTCTACTAATTATCATTTGTTATACGTGTATGTATGTACGTACGAGTGTATGTATTTGATTTGTTCCAGCTTCTTTGCTAGGCTGAGTGAGTAATTGTTTATTTGTTTAATTAATCACTGATCGTAGTACGTAATGTAACTACTACTGTATTGCCCTCTAATCAGAATCAGTTGTAAGTAGTGTATATGTTTTATGAAAGCACTGGCTCTATGCACTCTGCGGCCGCATTAATTGCATTCTCGTCGGACTGGCTGCATAATTCGATTTCGTGTCTATACAGCGCCAACTAAGTAACCACATTCACATTACCGTCCAGCATAAAATCAGCACCTAACTACACGAACTAACTACATTACTTTCAAAACAAATTATTAGTAGCAGATTTCATCACAAGCACATTGTTTGTTATTAACGAATATTCTCTATAAGTACATATGATTCGTACATACAAAAAGCACAACCACTACACAACTTTGTCCATGTACAAGCGGCTATTTTGTTAATGTAATTGTTTCTATGAACTGCAACTATTTATCTTAACTAACAAACATATATATGAACACAATATGCATTTCATTTGCTTGTGTATTATAATTAATATAAATACACATTGTAAATAGCAATTTTAATCATGAATAATGTAAATAATTATTTATAATTAATTCTAGTGATAATATCAATGTATGTATGTATGTAATATCTTTCGAAATCTAAAACACATATACGAAATAAAGGAAGATAATTATGAACAAACCGCGGTCGTCCTACTTCAAATTTACTATCTTCGTTTAGGAAGTTGATGAGCACGTTGCGTGAGTGTTGGTCTGTGTGTGCGTGAATGTGTAAGCAACGGCTATATTTATACTACGTTGATCAAAATACTACGATGAGGTCCTCAGGGATCTCAATCGAGATACAACGAAATTGAACTGGGAAGTAACGAAAATGAAAATATAACTAGCTATATCTGTATTTGCCCGATTGGATTTGAGTATTTTTTATTATTGGTCCCGCGGGTGAAAAACACAAGAGATAATTCTGAGACTGAGGCTGTAGCAATGAACTGTTGTAAGAAGTACGAAGTGGTATATACTCCTTTGACGATGGCATCTGATGATACTCTTGTTGGATCCGTCGACGTACGGTTTGTACATACGAATAGGTACTAAGTACACAAGTACTGACAAGTGAGGAGGGCATAGCAGAAGAGAACATAGGACATAGGTGAATGTTGTCGAGAGAAGTGAAACAGTGAGACCGACTGGTGTGCTATGGGAATGAAATGAGTACGGTTGAATTCTGCAATGGCTAGGAAATTGATGTCCATTTTTGCCATGAAACAAAAGAACTCGTTAAAAAGCTACGCGCCTTTGCGAGTTAATATTCGTAGCGCACAGACGACCGCTTCATTATTTATGAGAGCAATTTAATGAAACCACGAATTTCCCTTATTATCTTTAATAGGAAGAGAAATATTTGTCTTCCTTAGATCTTAGAAAAATTACGCTGAAACTTTTGTTCAGTTATTAATCACTGCTGCTGCCGCTGCGTTTCGTTCAAACGAAAAATGTAATAATTTTTTAATTTTCTTTTCCGTTTTTCGTTTTGTTATGTTAAATATTTACACACATTAGGGTAATTTTAATGCACCATACATTAATCATTTAGTTTACACAATATTTTTTAAAATTATGTAACTGAATATTACATACTAAAATTAATGTTTATAAAATTTCAAATTAATTATTAAAACATTTGGAATATTTTACTAGCAAATATGCGTTTAAATAAACATTTCCAATACACAATATCATATTGCGTAAACAAATTAAAAAATATTAAATTAATACGAGAATATAGAACAAATCAAATTATACGTACGGTGGACATTAGAAGTACAGTAGATTTTCATGTTAAAACGGGTTAATTTATTATTTTACAATTTAATAATGTAATGGTCAATATTGTTGAAACTAGCTAACTATAAAGAAAATGAAATATAGCACTTACTTATAAGCTATAGTGCATTAACGGAAATTAATAAAGTAAAATATTGTTTAGATATTGAAGATAACCGGGTAATACCAAGTGCATATGGCGAAATTATTTTTATATGTTTTAGATGACTGCAATAGTTAGTCCATACTAGATACAACATTTAACTTCTTTTTCCAGTAGTTCTTTTTTTTTAATAAAATCTTATAAACACTATTTTGCTATAAGCTAATAATATTTGATAATTAAGATTTATCAGACATTCTATACACAGATGTACAGTGAAATTTTAAATAATAATTTTATTAAACGTAGATGGAAACAGTGCAATGTAATTTGGTTTGCATGTTTGCTGGAACTATTTATTTTTGTGTTAGGTTCAGAGGGAAGGCTGTCGTGCATGTAACGGGAGGCGGGTAGTCGGTGGCATCGGGAGCAGCACACAGCTGTTGACTTTGGTCGGTGGCTGTGTGTGTGTGTGTGTGGAGATGCCTGTAAATACACATATAGACGAGAGAGAGCCGATACGCTTCCGAGATGAATTTTGATTCTAAGTTACTTTGTATACGGACGTAACGATAGTATAGGACGAGGAGGACGAGGAGGAGAAATGGAAATGGTTGTGCAGGGAACGTGCCGGCCCATCACTGGTCCCTCATTGGACTTAATAGCTTATAACATTGCCAACGTTGCGCCCCTTGCCGCCCGTCGTTCACAAACTCGAGTTAAGAGGTCGTTTTAGAGGGCTCGTGAGCTTTTGTTATGACCTCAAAAGTTACAGAACACGGCTTTGTCGCTTTCTGATCTCTTTTCTAGTTTCCTTAAACCACTTTCCAAGTAATAACTGACCTATCGAGACCCGTACTAAAAAACCTGTTTTTCTTCTATCTCCATCTTTATGCGTAACCAAAAGTGGAAATTAAATCAAAATACACGGTCGTTGTAATAAACGTACAATACGGAACATGTTTTCTTACCTCCTATAAACATACAATCATACAATTGTTTGCATTGATTGTGAATTGTTTACCATCACAAGTTTACGCGAGCAAATAATTCCTATACACAAAAGTTAAACTGTGTATACGATTGTTTTTTTGTGAAAGTCATGATAAAAGTTGAATGATAAAATAAAAATTCAATCAAATATTTAATTTCAATACACGGTGCGAGAGATTTTCCAGCTGGTCGGTCTGTTGTTGGTCGCGCGTTCGTTCTTTCTTTTTCCGCAAAGGAAGAAGAAAAGTCAAATTCTAAATTGAACATCTCACGCGCACCCCCACGCTGGCTGGCTGGTCGAAGAACGCGCGTATACCGTGCAATAAAATAACACACGTTCAAAGTATAAAGTAAGATATAAAGAGCAACTGTCTTGGTTGGTTTGCTTGTACAAGGCATAAAATAAAGAATTCTGTTGCGAATGTGGGTATTCTGATCTGTAATATCGGGCCCGGGGTACAGCCCGGCCTGGGCGTAACGGCATGTTATGAATGTATTATTGCGTAGACTGCGGAGCCAAAGTTCGATTTTCTCCCCTGACATAGTGTCTGATCTCGATCGTTTGCCAGACTCAAATTTTTCCTTCTCCCCTACCCTCGCCCCCGCCACTCACAGCCAGCCTCGCTGGATATGCGTAACGAGCAAGCAGGAAATTGTGTGAAAGAACAAGCCATTGGAAAATATCGCTATCTGCAGCGCGGAGAGCTTTAAACCTGAGGTCGGGATATTACATGGAAGATCACCGAGGAGGGTACATGTTGCCAATATATTACATATACACATATATATACACTATACTATACTATACTATACTACTATATCTGCATATGCAGTAGGTATACATACACACACCAATACACACGTGTGACCGATAAAACGTCTTATTGTAAATGCACTTAGGATCCATTTACTTACAAGGGGAGACAATCAATTCACACAAAGCACACATATGTATTCAACTACACACAGGTAGGGACTTCCGTAATCTATATATTATGTCAATACTCTACACTCGTACAGAATGGAATTGTCTCATCATCATCAAATATCTAGACATTTTATATACAGGTACGTACAATATTATAATACGTTCAATTTCTATTCAATCATTTACTAGTAAACACGATAAATGTATGCCATTATTATATAAATGTAATATCCGCTCTATTCATAGATTAAATCCATGGGCTTATAGACGTTTAATAATATTTAATTTACACCTTGCAGCTTACAGTCTATGCACTAACTAATCAATATTCCATTTAATCCTGATTTAAATAACTATTTAAGCTTTGTGCATTTATTATTGTAACAAAAACAGTCAATAAACAATAAAACTAGACATTATGCAATACATATGAAAGCAATATAGTATTAAATTTAAATTAATTGTAATATATTATTGTGAAAACAATATTAGAAAAAAAATATTCACAATTCATTGTGATAAACGCTGTATAAATTATTTGGCAGCCTGCGGAAATTTAACAACATGAAAATGTCTGCTTAAACAAAAATTAATACTGTTTCATTTGCTGTTTATTCACTGTACCAAATTACTTGTATTCCATATAGGTTAGTAAATATGACAGGTAAATTAATGCAAAATATTTCCGTAATTTATGAACAAATAACATCAAAAGATGTAATTACAGCGATAAAAAATTTCATCATTGATATATTTCATTTATATTCAAAAAGTATAAATAATATATATTTTTAAATAAATATCTGTGAATATGATCGTATGAGTTAAATAAATTGGACGAATTCTTCTTTTCGAAATAATGAGTATACACGACAATATTCCACTTTGTAATAATCAAAAACGGGCGGGACAATCATCCAATTACGAAACACTGAATTCTCGAAATGCCAGTTCATTGAATCAATTGTAGAAAAATGAATCCTTGATCGCTATAAATGAATGTATAATAGGTGTGTGTGGGCTGTATTTGTGTCGCGAATGTCAACTGCCATATACACGTGCGTATACTTGTTTCAATGGTGTGTGTGTGTATGTGTGTGTGTGTGTGTATTCACATGTCGACACATATGCTTGTGTGTGTGTGTGTGTGTGTGTGTGACTCTTGACTATGATGCGTCGTCGCTCATCTTCTTGGTTCCTTGGCCATGAGTGTCTTGACAAGAGCCAATATATTTTCCTATTGTTTGCACTTGAACGGTGGATAACTCTTCAGTAACGGAACACGCTAATAGACGAAATATACAGAACTAGAATGGATCGGTTTTCACTGCTTCAATTCCCTTTTCACCACGTAATACATATTAGACGAGAGTTACGAGCACTCTGCAATGTGATGTCACGTTACACTTCGACAGCTACCAACACCTAATATGATGATCTACATATGACACTACCATCCCTCTCTCTCTCTCTCTCTCTCTCTCCTATATCCGTATTCACATCACAGATATACCAATAATTACCTAGACACAAACAAACCTTATGTGTTCTACTAGAACATAGAATAATACCAGCTTAACATAGAATTGTTTGTTAGAATAATTTCGTTGCTTGCTACTAAAGACAAAGTGCATCTGTGTATATAACTAATATTCACAGTGCAAATATCACTGTAGCCGTTTAAATGCTTGACATTATTATATTTAGCTCTGCAGTTAACCTACTTTATACAGGCATTTTCCATAAGGTCACCATTTATATGTCTGATGGCTCATAGGAATTCAGTTAATTCACGAGAACGTAATCGCATTATTCATGATACCATGCGTTTCAGCATTTTATTTCACACGACTATAAAAATATGTAAATCCGTTTGGTTATTCCTTTCATTCAAAATTTTTAAAACAATTCATCATTTTATTTGAATAGATATTATAAAAGTTTGTTTTGGATAACTTACTCAGTATATATGCACTGTAAATAAAGAGAGGAAGGTGAGCTACTGTGACTTTATACAAAATCACTGTATTTGCTCTCGGTTGAGTAAAGCAAACATACGGTGACAAGTGATTTGCATCTGACTATTACAAAGTGTAAGTGCGGCAGAGGTATGAGCTCGTCATTCCCTACTTAAAGTACCTTAACTCTACAGATTTCACTTTGTCAGTTAACTCGGGTGTAGCGTGATAATGCGTTCTTCACATTTTAATGAACAATTAACTAACTACATCAATCAATATCCGTATACAATTTTACATTGGCACCTGTATTGAAATATTTTCCATAATATTTGATTATTATACCTTTCTTAGCAATCAAATTCACATGATTCTTGACATATGGTATAATTGTTGAAATACATGTATGTTCTATATTTACATAAATGGTAATTCTAAGGGAAATTAAAGGGAACTAGTCGACATCAGTCACTTTCGTGCGCCTTGTGGTTCAAAATTACTAACCAAGAACGTAATGCTCTCAAAGTGACATAAAAACTAATTGTATAATTGCGTGCAGCGGATCAAAATATTAAAAAACGCAATAAAATCTGTGTATATAAGAACAATAAAATAAAATTTGTATACATTTTAGCATGCAAATAGTTCTAATTTGATATCTCAATGATAATATGAATTAAATACAAATATATACCACAGGATAATACATAAATATTTTGCTTTCAGGAAAGGTAGAGTTTTCATATTTGCTACATAGGATACAGAAGTAGAGAAATCTAATTTATGAAATCCGTAGAATATTATATTTTGTGGGAATCCTATTATTATCCGTTCTCGAATACGTGGGATATATCACACGTAAGTATAATATATATATACCTACGTACATATGTTTGTTAAACACAATCAGTCTTATTCATAATATTGTGAAAACACAGCTGTACAAGTATATCTACACAAAATTAGAACAATAATAATGATAATTATTATTATTATTATCGTGTAGCATGCACGTACAAACATTCGCACACACATACACACACACATGTGAAACATAGACATCAAATATATGGTAGAGGTAAAATTGTATCAGGTCACAATAGGTTTACGTGGTTTAGAATCAAAAGATGCGGGACCGGAACGAAGCAGAACGGAACGGAACAGAACGGAACGCAGAGAATAGGATAGGAGGACGGTAGAGCGCCGTCGCCGTCGTACAGTGGTGGGGATTCGATCCGGGCTTCGTAAGGTTCGCCTGACAGTTCTCCCGGATCAGCTGTCGGTTTCGTTTCGGTTATCCTTTACGTGTTTCAGATAAGGCTGATAAGACGTTTAGATTGAGTGTCACGTCACACAAAACATCTATATAACTTTCCTTCTTAAGTGAATTGCGTTTTATCTGAGTGAAAGAAAAAAAATATATATACATACATACATGTACATGTATTTATATATGTGTATAGAGAAGAACTACTGAAAAAGCGTCAAGTTATACACGCGCGAGGCGTAACCGGAAATAACTGAAATGTGATTTAAATTTGTGCCGTTTGGAACTGAAGTTTGCGCTCACCACATCTGTACAACTTGGCTCTAATTAGTTTTTGTCAGTGAACTTTTAGACAAAGTGCCGGCTGGAAATTGTTACGTACTTTATTGTCAAATTTAATGGAAAACTCAATGTTTGCTACTGCATAATGAATGTGTGTTCCGAACGTAATACGTACTACCGCGAAATTAAATGTAAGTTTTGTGTAAACTTTGTCAAATACCTACCTACATATATGCTCTTTCCAAATATTCATAATTTAAACTGATTTAAAGTATTATATTATTTAAAAAGATACTATTTAAAAGTGCATGTATCAAATATGATGTTAAACTGCCTTAATTAACTTTAATTTCCTCCTTACCATCTTTCTAGAAAAGTAATCGACGGATATCGAATAATGTAAACATATTGTGCATTCGAAGAGGATTTCTTTCGCAACAATATATTCGCACAGCGTAAAATTCAATATGAGTGTGACTTGAGTCATTTGTTCCAAAATAACTATGTTCTTTTCATAAGTACAGGCTTAGTGATTTTATTTGACTATACTAAAATAAAAATAGCAATATTTTATATAAATGACTTATAGAAATATTCCAAATTTGCGATAATTATTTTGTAATCATGCATATTTTTGTATTATACATTATTACTCGTTTGTAACAATATTATTACGGTATTGTATCTTTAAGTTGTGACCAAATTTCTATAAAAACTGTTTAAAAATAACAAAAATGCCTGATTTGAATAAATTTTATAAAAT
>JAGJTL010000112.1:1742398-1774294 GCA_022063505.1 Calosoma granatense
TATATTCAATTTAATAATACATTAAATGTTTGTTTACCTGTTTAAATAATTACAATTATAAACCTACTGGAATATTATATCACCCGTTATTATGTGTGTGTGCCCCGATTTTTAATTTATTAGTCAGTTATTATATTTAATTATATATTCCATCAATAATTCCACAAACAAATTTGAAATTACAGCAGCCAAAAATTTTTCCTTAATGTAAAAATGAAATCGTTATTAAACAGTTCTCTTTCGTATACAGTTAAAAGTGCTATTAAATACATTTTTATATTCATTCTGATAGGAAATATTTTAATTTTCAAATGTATGAAAGCACATTTATACATCATACATTATGGTCATATTTTCAATGTATTCCACTGGGATGTATTAAATCGGTACCGACGACATACGTTCTGTTTCTTAAGTTTATAATATATTCACAGACTGGTATTACATTGAACGTATATATTAAACTCAGAATATAGATTTACTAAACTAATTTTAATGACTCATGATTTGACTATCGAAACTGTAACGCATGCAAATAAAAAACGATCACGAGTTTCAGCAGAAAACATATAGAATTAGTACCTAAAACAATGCTTAAATGCATTTCACAAACTTTACTTTTAACGTTTGCAGTAGATACTTGTAAGGTTTAAGTATAACTACTAAATCTAAATAAAAGTTCTAGTTCTGAACTAATCTCAATACACATTGAAAAAGAAATTTAAAGAATGAACTTTTTATTCAATGTCTTATCGATAATGGAAGCAATCTACTATACGTACATTGGAAAGTTATGCAGGGATAGAGTGAAGTGTAATCAATTGTAAATGATCCGATTTTTAATAGTAATAAAAAGTTCCCCTGCTGTTTAATTCTGTCGAGTCCAGTCGTACAAGTAAATGTTGAATTCAGTCATATTCCAGTGGCTGTGAATGCTGCTCATATTGATATTATATCTCATGTTTAAATCTCGCTCTCTTGTGCAACTGGGCTTAAATGGATTCCATATAATTCCATTTTCCCAACCTTAAATCCACTGTAATTTATCCTGCAGACGTTCTCATCACGGACTAGAATCACCCGCACGCCAGGTTTTTATAATACATATATTCATAAGTACTTGACGACATTCATTGAAGTTGACCTTTGACTTTTTGCGTTCATTCAGAGCTAAATGCCGGCAAACTGTCTTAAACATTAAATGAAACTTTGCGTAAACGTTTTGAACAGCTCTGAATACTAAATTACTTTTGACATGTTAGATTTTTTAAACTATAAATATTATTACTATCCTCATTCACATATATTACAAACTGAAATGATTTCGGTAGTGCAGTTCTAGAACTCATCAAAATCCATCGGTTTAACCCAGTTTGTGAGGTAAAAATAATTTATTCTTAGAGCGTATTCTATTGTGTAATTTAAATTTAGACAAAGCTCGAAAATAGAAACTAGCATAATTTATGTTCTCTAATATGATGTTAGAGGTCATTCTAATTTTAGAAGTACTTTGAAATATTTTAACTAGTTTTTATTCGCATGAAAATGTCAATTAATATGTGAAACGTGAAAATATGCTTGCGGTTGTTTTATTTTTTACTTTGTGAATGTGTATTAAAACGTTTTATGAAAGTTGGTTGGAATTAAGTAATCCTATTGACTACTCCAGTCAAGTTATAAATGGTAATGCGCAAAAATAGATTATGTTTGATGGAAAACTATTTTTATTAACTAAAAATCTTTACAAAGAACGATAAACTAATGTAATGTTTGCGTAAAAATACAGAAAATATCGAAAACTGTTAAAAGTAGTTAGAATTTACGTAGTTATAAATATAAATATCGTAGAAGTGATAGAACATGTTTTTATCAAGCAGGAAATCGAAGTTCCAGTGCAAATTGATGTATTTTTTTACTTTTTCTAGCCATTCTGCAAACAAAATGACTGATTCAAATATGTAATTCTGATATCTCCAAAGCAAATATCAACACTTCTATGGTTTCAACAACAGTTTTATCAAATTTAAAGTTAAAAGATTGAAATATTCCTGTTGTTTTTCAATGTCTGACACTTTTTGATTGAGCGAAAAACGCAGCGGGACTAAATAGTGTACCGCTTCACATGATATTACTTTCATTCAAGTATATACTGTATAACGTTGGCATATCCCCTGCAGATATTAGAAGAGTAGAATAGATTAACAGAAACTTTGATACGTCTTGAAATCTGTTGTAAAAATTTTACTGCTTTTTCACAATTCATAAAAACGAGCAAACATATCTGAAGTAGGTAAGTACGCGGTGTTATTGACATTTCAAGTAGCTCTCAAATTTAACACAAACAGTCATTCATTCTTTATGTTCTATATATGAAAATTCTTATAAATTTGTAATCCACCAATAGGAAAATATTAAACTTTCTATGTCGAAGGTCCATGTTTGCATAAGGTCTTGAGTTATACTCTTAACAGTGTTTATATTTTTGTTCAATTTTCCTGCGTCATGTATTATGCATGAAAATCAACACCGATCGAAATGTAGTGATAAGCGTTACCTGCTGGAAGAAAATATCGATTTGCAAAATATGTTTCAATTTTACTCACAGGATTTACGAAAAAAATATTGCTTATGCATTAAAGATAATCGTATCATATCGCTCGATATGTTAAATAAGATATTTGAATAACTTTTATATATAAAAATTTTACTACCTCGCTTTTCAACAATAATAGTTTTTATTAAATTCTAATCTAAATTTCAATCTAACGTCATTTTGATTGCGTTTTTTAATATGCTACTATTATACACAAATTAAAATTATAATTATGGTTATTAGTGGTTCGTGCGTGAGGTATGTAATGAACAGAATCAGAAAATTGCTATTTTTCAGTTTCAGTAAAAATGTAGCAAGCATATCTCGTGTTTCAAAAAATTTATTTATTATAGGACTTTTAAATTTTCTTTTTTCTATGCGTGCTAATACTTGCAGTATATTTTTATTTTACTATTGCCTACTGTGTTTTAGTTCCTTCAAAACTTTTAAATTGATGTAATTGAAACAAATATACAGCAACCCCTCATTTACACAAATTCACTTTAACGCGGTTGAAAATACATTTAAAAATTAAATGCATGCTTTCATTAGACGCTGTTTTCGTGGAACAAATTACTCACGTAAATGGAGGGAATACTAATACTATATCTAGTAATATATCTACCATGAAAAAGAACAGAAAAATACGTACTCACAGTGCTGTGTTGAAGATCTCGACATTACTCTGAAAAAAAAAAACAATTGTTTAATTAGAAAACTACTCTTGTAGACACATTATACAAATTAAACATTTTTTGTAGTAAAAATATATTGGCAAAGTGTACGAACACTGATTTATAGGATATGTGATTAATTAATTAAGTTTATAAAATAAAAACCTCGGTATTAAATAGAGAAAGTTTTACATTGTATTTCCATAAAAAATGTTATTAAAACTAAGAGTTTACCTTAACTTTCTTGCGAAGAATAACTAATAAAATCGTTGTTGTAACAACGTATTAAACTAAACGACATCATACTAAAGTAAAAAATTTCTTTTTATATCAGGTAATGCTATGAAATCACCTTTAAATATTATTTATTACAATAATTAGAAATACTTACATGTTTACATGTAAGTTAATTTTGTAAAGATATTTATTTATGTAATGTAATAATTTTTAGTAATAAGTACTTGGTGTAGAATGACAAAAGGCATTTTAATTACTAGAAGTTCAATGCAAGTATTGCGACGTGTTTTTCAGTATTTTCCTAATGTGAAATTATTCTCTGTCTACAGACAGTAATGTAAATGTTGTTATTTAATTAAATGAAGCAATTTTAATTACGCGATAGTGCAGAAAGTGAATGGAAAGAAATAGTTTTCACAGTCTTAATTAATTCTACGTAATTATCTTGACTTTGTTTGCTGTGAATGTGTCTCAATAATTTATTAGCCGAGTGACTTCACTTCAAGACACGGGAATAATTGAACACAACAGAGTATGTTTTGTTTTACCTTTAGGAAAGCAGGTATTCGATAAACCTGTTATTACATGCTAGCACTATATGTGGCCTAGTTCTACGTATGTATGTGAACCGATGGTACTGGCAGTTGTCAGAAACTCAACTAGGCATCGTCATAGTGCCAGAAATTCCTTTCACACTGCCAGATACACGACTTGGATGTGTGGGCTGCAGGTCTGTAACAGTTATTTCATCTTATATATGCCCTGGGTTCTCGCTTCTACTCTAACTTATCTTACCACCTACAAAATTAATACAATTCCTAACGCATTATCCATATACTTTCATGTTACCTATAGTAGGCAAACCGATTAATCTGTACTATTAACCACATTATTTAGCACGTTCAAAGTTTGTTCGAAAGTTTAAAACCAGCATTTTATCGAAACAAGAGAAAAAACGAACGGTTTCAAAGAAAATAAGTTTTAAAACATTTTTCTGTATTATAAATGGCATAGTTCGCATAGAGTTTTTCCATAAAAAAATCTCGTAGTTTGAAATAAAACGACCATGTTGTTGAAACGACCACAAAAATCCTTTAGTGAATTGATATTTCGTAAAAAAACGATACAAATTCTGCGGTTATTACAAAAAATGGTGGTATTGATTGCTCCATTGCACGAAAAGATGTAGTTTAAAAAATTCAAAATTGTAAAAAAAAACTATTGTATTGGAATAATTGCATGTAATACTCGTATCTACGCATTTTGTAGATGCACTTCATAGTCAGTTTATTGATGAAGGATAATACTGATTTCGGTTCAAATTAAATCTCTATGTGTTTTTAATTTTATTTAATATATATGACAATAGTGTTTGAATATCTCAAATTCTAAAAAACGTTCGAGTATAGCAGTAGAATATATAGCCATAAATTTTATTTCAATGGTTTATTTCAATGGTAATATTTCATACCATTTTTCGTAGAAAAACATTGTTCTAGTAGTTGTTATTTCTTATAGACCAAGCAGTATTGTAAAAATGTTTACTTATACAAGACCTTGTTTTGTGAAACGCGAGAGTGGAATATTTTCAGTAAAAAATTTTTCTATTGAAATGTCTTAGTAAAGAATATAGCTACAGGACGACGCGTGTATGTAAATTGACTAGAAAAAACATACTAGTAAAGACAACAAACAACACTATAATAATACAGAGATAATTGCTAAATGAATCAGGTAAATATGCATATTGAATAGATTTTTCATTCGGTAAATAATGTCCACCATGATTGTTTTTTGTCTGAATGCAATACATAGCTCTTAACCTATACACATTCCGGTAGTGAAGAAATATAATGTGAATCATGTTTTAAACATTATGATGTGCAATGATTTTTCATAATAAAATATCGTGCCGATGGAATCCTATTTGGAATATTTTAATCTAGATATAGAGACGACGAATTCATATGCGCATATTTATAACATTACACGTTACTTGCTTAAATATTGATTTATCGCTCTCCACGACTAGGTAGGTAAAGTATATAGAATAATGGGTATGTCGGGCTGGATTCCTTCCGGAAATAATATTGAATATCTGAGGGTAATTCTCTCATCTAACTGGGTTATTATTCAGTGCCAAAGCACCACCGTACTGGATCCGTATCTCTACATTTTATTCGTATAACGTGTACGTAGTTAATTTTCTTTTTCCTGCGTTGCCCCGTACGTTTTCCAGAGATAATCTACGTATATTAACACCAGTTACGAACAAGTAACTGCACGCTTTTTGTCTTCTTTGAATTTGCAAGGGAAATTTTATTACCATTTCAGTCGTTCCAATTTTTCCAGACAACAATCGTACCAATCTGGAAAGTGTCTTCGTGCCCTATATCGCCTTAAATAACCATTAACTCATTTACACATTCATTTCACTGTATTTCAGTATTGTTACACTGTTACAAAAACTTATGTAGTTTACAGCATATTTTCCGAATATTAAATAAACTTCTCACTAATTTTATATTTATATGAACCTCCTTAACCTACTGATGGCTAGAAAATGTTTTTAGCCGAATATTTTTGCTTTTATAGTTCATCATAATTAAGTGTGTGGTTACTTAGACACGTTTGTAAACATGGCATTAAATAATAGTTTGTTCAGTCAGTATGGTGACAGACTATTAATCGAAGGATCGCCAGTTCAAATCTGGATCGTGCTATGGTCAATTTTCAAAATCCCTACGTCGACCACAAGGTTTCCCCAACTTTAATATATTCAAAACATGTCCATTCTGTAATTTCGTTTCCGGAGGATAAAGGTGGCCGGAGCGTAGTGCAAATCACATTGTTCGGTATTTTCAGGTCTATACTAAGCTCTGTTGAACAACTTTCCTAACTCAGTATTAGAAATATAAATCTCAAAGCTGTATATGCTAGTTACTATATTCAATATATAATATCCATTTAAGTTTTAACAAATCTAGTATATATTAGTATATATGGTAAGATTTTACCTATACTGTATGTGTATTGCACATTGCAGTAATATTATTTTTATTTTCTTCCTTGAATCAATAATGTGTACTTGTTACCAGGAGAATAGGAACGGAAATAAGTAAATATCCTGTGTTGTTTTCTCCTCCTATTTATTTATTTATTCTACGAAACCATGTAAACAGTTGGTCGTAACAGAGGGCATAATATATTTAGTATTATTGATATTTTTTAAACTGTCATAAGACATAAAATCATAGGGTAAGCGAGGCAAGTTATAATCTATTTTAATATTTGAACACAACATAAACCATTTATACTCAAATATAGGACCAATATTCCTTGTTTCATGTTGTGTATTATCAAAATATTCCCATTAAACAATCGGGGTTTATTTCTCTTTCAATCCTTTTATTAAGGTTTAATTTTAATTTAACGATATCTCTCAAATTTTTAAGTTATGCTGAATGCAAAATACACTTTATGAATTGTAAATTGCAGTGTCAAAAACAATATAGATTGTGAAATTTAATATATTTACACGGGGAAATGAACGTGATATTACTTGTAGTTTTTTATTGATGCATATTAAGATATGTCCACACGTTAGACGAATCTCATTCATTTCAAGTAGACACATGCAAGCGTATTCAAAGTGGAAATATATTTCCATAAATTTCATTAGTTGGTACAATAGTCGTCTATATAAAGAATGAGTGTGTTGATACAACATGACATATGCCATCATACATTTACATAACCATTATTTTGTCACAGGCAGTTTATCCATAAATACATTTTGCACATTTCTTTCACATGAAACATAAAATACAGAAAATGTAATAAAGCAATGTAACTATCTAGATGTATTATATGTCAAATTGTTCAGAAATATTCGTTTAATAATCTATCAGTCAGGATGTTGAAGTGTTTGTATGTTTCCTTATAAGGAAATAAAAGAAATATGTATCCGGCAACAAGCCAAACTGAGATCATTTTATGTTGACCAATGTTTTTAACAAACTTTCTGTGTATATTTTTAACTTTTACAAATACTTTTAACATCTGTCTGAATGTGTAAGATATATTTTTAAACTTATAAACGCTTCGGAGAACAAACAACTGAGAAGCGAACGTGGTGGACATGTTTGTCTTTACACAAGATGATACAATATTTGTTTTGATACTGTTGACATTTCATTATTTACTAGCTATATGAAACCCTGCATAAAACCAACACTCCGCACGCTGATATAAAACAAATATGTGAGCATAATTTTACATTAAAGTCAACCAATACTGAAAAAATTTACGATAAGGATAAAAGTATTTATATGCTAATTTCAAAAGTAGGTATTATTTCATTTACATCATCTAGATCTCTATGCTGGATTTATTTATACAGTAAAAAAACATGAAAATAGAATTTAAAATTAGAATAACCATACATATTTTTCAAATACATCACTTGTATAGTAAGGAAATTCTAAAAAGCGGGGGTATCTGTATTGACCGTAAAATTATTTCCAGAAAATGGAATTTATTTTTGTATTTATTATCTTGACTTTTCGATATTTATTAGAGTTATAAACAGAAAGCTACATATTATTAAAGATTCATGACAAGTAAATTTGTAAATATTTCAAGATAAACAGTTTTATACTTGTATAAAGAAATTTCATATAGGTATATCATTAATGCAATGCTATTTATTATTCATTGGTATAATTTCCAAATAGAACTTGTAAATATAGATATATATATCTCTATATACCTACATACATGTACCTATATTTCCGTCGTATATAGACTTAAGTAATTCCAAGTTTTATTTGCATAGCACATTATTCCGGAGCAGTAATAGTAGTAGTAAAAGTGACGCATTAACAGTACATACCCATTTATCGTTTCATGAAGTACTGTTGTTGGTGTGGCAAGTGTATATAGTATGTAAGATGAATATTTATGCGGGGGGATGTGTTATGTGCGAAGTGGTTATTTAGGTATTTCGTGTAAGGATCAAGTCGGATTTTAGAACTTGCATGTGTTCAAGTTCCGTGCAACATCTTACAGCTCGTAAACGCAAATCTGCCGTGCGACCTGGCGCTGCAGGCGAACCGCAGTACTACACTAACAAGAAAATCCATTTCTGCACAGCATTGAACGTTGTACGTAACGTAGGTGCACGTTCTCATCGCATCGCATTGCACATGCACAGGACTATATACTGTGTAGTAGAAAAATATTCCATACTTTATTTAGTTATTTATTTATACAGCTAGAGTACCCTGGCCCTTGCCGTATAACACTATCAGGAAAGTTTGACTCAGGTTAAATGTTCCAAAACATGAAAGCTTGTTTCCTTAATGAGACTGTATGTTTCTTCCACAGCCGTTGGAAGCTTAGCGGGCGTGTCTCCAAGTTCATCTGGCTCTGGCGACACGGTGCGAACTGTCGTGGAACGGCCGTATTTCGTAGACGCAGGACCACGTAATGTCACCGCTATCTTAGGTCAACCGGCCATCTTAAACTGCAGAGTTAAACATCCCGGTGAACGAACGGTAAGTACAAATTGTTCTATTTACTCCTCATTTCTTGATATTTTAATATTAAATGTAAATATAGTATAATGATGATGGTAAATAACGTAAATATACATTCTCGATTGCAGCGTGAATTTGTTGCAGTTTGAAACAAAGTAAAGTTACACAAGTGTCATGCTTAGATATATGTGCACAGTGGAGCACGTTTCAGCATAATCTCTTAAAATGTGTTCGTGCCTCTCGGCCATCGGACGAAACTCCAAATCAAATAACAGTTGCCGGTGCCGGCTCCGTACGGACGTGCTCGATGCCAGGTGAACGTTACGGTCGTCTTCAGTCATTGCACATTCTATCTCAGTGAATCTGTAGCGCTAGCTATCTACCAGCCAAATGTGAAAAATATAGAAATCCTGTTAGCATGCAAACGTCTGCACAGTTCCAAATGAAATGAACTCAATCAGAACTATCCGGGCGGATCTTTTGTTCGATGCCTAATGTGTTAGAGTGAAATGTCGCAGATTCGATATAGGAAAATACTTAAGAAGAGTTACGTTATCCCATAATCCGTTTCGCGATAGAGATAAGAATTTATCCGGCAAAGAAATGTATTCAAGTAGATTTTATATCTTTCTGTGATTTAAAAAACGATTTCCCTTTGTTCGCGCGACACAAATATCGAAGAGTCTTCAAATGAAAAAAAAATTCAACACTACTGCAAACATACGTACATTAAACGTATAGTACATTATATGTATATATAGTGCTCTCAGTATAGATATACGTATTTTCCTCTATATATCTATGCAAATCTATAATTATTTACGTTATTCTTCAGTGAAAATAAATCCATTTCGAGAAATATACTGTTTTGGAACAATTCCACTACAGAATACGGAAAATATATAAAACTCAGCTTACATGTATCGTATATCTGATGTATTTTTGAGCTCTTTCATTTTCTCCCCTTTGTAAATGAAAATAGTTAATGGTATCAAGTTATAAAAGTAAACGTGTTCAAGAAGGATTACGTCACTTCTATAAAATAACAATTGAGTAAAGCCGTGATCAAGCGATAAGTCTCACCCCGCAACAACATCATATTTCGCACGTTCGCATTGTTCGTGCGATCATTGTTCCTACTCCTACGCCTGTTATTAAACACATTATTTTCAAACAAATATCGTCGACCTGTTATCCACAAAGCTTTTATAATTTTCACATTATATTTACCCAAATCCGTGAAAAATCAATATCAGATGAAAATTATTTCTGCACCGTTACAACAGCCAGAAAAAACATCTTTAGTCGAAAATATTTTTACACTAATTCCTAAATGTGACCTTGACATTATAACAACGTACAATTCGGCAACGCCCTGTGCTGCGGTAGCTCTCTATATTTAACAATTATCGCCCTGCAGGTAGATGTAAGATGTGTTAATGAGAAAGGTAGAATATTAAAGCAAGAATAGATGCTTGTACCGAATTTCACTACATATTGTCTTCGTTCTAAGCATTTTCATTATTCAATGATGGCTTCAGTATTCCCACAAATACCTGGCCTGGTGTATTTCTGTCAAGGTATTAAATGAGAATTACTCTATCCATTCATTCATTCTCGTGCACATTTGGGATGTATTCATATTCCACCAGTGAACCTCTCGGTCCCATCACAATGTAGTGAAACAAATGGTCAAGGCAATTTTCAGCTCTTTTACGTTGCCACTATTGTGTTATAGGATCATACATATCAAACAGACACGAGATCTGTTGCTATTGTTTTACTGAGAGCCCAGAGCAATATTTTCTGCAGTTTCTGCACTCAATCTGGAAGAATTGTGATAGAAAATAACTATTGCCTGAAGCCTAACGTTTCTAGGTCGAGAATTCACGACAAGAATTTTCTGGTAAATTTTAGAATTGTTCTTATGGAAAATCTTTATTCCAGATTTTAGAATTCTTTCCAGAGATAATATTTATTCTAATGTTTTACACTGTTATCTTTATAAATAATATCAATAATAAATACTTTAATATTATATATTTTTGTGTTTACTAAAGCATGTTAATCTTTTTATATTATCCTCGAAGTATATCAACTCATCTTGTCTTGTTTAATTTGTCACAGTATTCTGTAGAATTATCCTACAACGATTTTCTTGCTTTTTATGATTTCCTTCAAAATATTTCTACTTCAATGAGTGAGAATACGTCACTCGAAAAATAACTGTCATTTATTTGAAAAAATGTACAATTTCCGCAGTTCATCTTAACTTGAACAGCGGCCTCATTTCTGAGAAATTTCCTTCATGCTTTATATAAAAAATTCTGATTGAGAAAACGAACTAGTCACATATGAAATGTATTTAAAATTGTGCCAATAATGCACTTAATGTTTGCTACACTTGGCTTTATTCTAATATCATAATGAGAACTAATTTTATTTTGCTTTAATATATCTCACTCTAAGTGTACCAAAATTAATTAATGTAATTACGTACCGGAAAATGCAAGTAATATGATGTAGAAATAATGAAGCTTTTCCCATGTGGTATGCAGTTTATTTTTGTACTGAAAACTGAAAACGGCTCACCAGTCCTGCTCTAGTTGATCTTTACTCCATACTCCGTTCATATGGTACAAAATATTTTCGACCGAGAACAAAAGTCAATCGAGAGGTATTCCTTTCATTTGAACTTGTTGTTGAACTACCTAACTATGGCCTTCAAGTATGAGATGAGCAAAGCTGCTATGGAATTCCACATCTAGGTTTTCACAGCACATAATTGGAGTATTTCCTAAATGTACTGAGAGCAGTAGGAGACGTATAGAGCTCTCTACTCTACTGCTCTGTATCGCAATACGACTATCACGCAGAATTTGCTGCGTTATAAAACCTCTCGCTCACGTTGTGTCTCACAGCAACACAAATGTGTTCTGACAATAGTTTCTGGCGTAAAAGAGCCTCGTGAGACACAAGTAGACGTCGTTTCATCTGCTGTCACAGTATACGTTATCTCTGTCTCTTTGGTTTTTGGGTAATTTGTAAAACTTTGTAAAGTGATAGGCCTGACAAAACTTATCATGATGAATACGCATTATTGCCACTGTTTCAAGTGAGTTAATATCTACATGAATTGCCCTAAACTCCGCGAGTTCCAAATATATTGTTCCACTTTTTCATATAACGCAATGATATGGAAACACAGCAATTGACAGCTACTATTTTCTGCTGGGAAACAAGTCTGCACCAAGTCGTTTTCATGAGCATATCTAGATGTATGATATGCAAACTTTTATTAAATTATATTGTCTACTCCAACAACGAGAAGGATAGTGAGTGATACACAGCGCGTTATATGTCCAACCATAACTGACATTTGCTTATAAACGAGAATCACATTTATTTTCCGTGCGACGCACGTCTTGCTGTAAAATACTCGTGTAATAAAGATTGCATGACAAACGTCATATTCTAGATCCATCTTACACAATACTGACGGCCGCTCACACGCTGCTTTCCATTCTTTCCTATTTCCTGCTTTCATATTTTACTTCTTCTTCTTTGATAAAATAATTCAATGACACACCTATAGATATATATTACTAAGAGTATATGCAGTGCCATTATTCATATCACTCTTCTTGCTGATGGTAAATTTTTGCTAATTATGGAAAATACAATGCATATGCTAATGCAAATCAGATATATAGTTAAGTAATGCATGCATATTTCAGGTATAATAATGTACGTAGATTGTATCAAGGGCATTTCACGGTCATGACAGTAAACAGCCCATAAAAATATGTATTATATCTACAACAGAACGGAACAACAATCTTTCTCTTTTCAGGCGGATATCATTAATATTAGCAAACAATAAATAACAGTTCATACATATTGCATGTTTGTTTTTTCCACCCAGCACACACACACACTGTAACATACAGCTGCGGTTACATTGACACATACGTGATGGTGGCAGAGGCTTACGGTGGATTTCACATTCTTAATGCGTGCCGCATACTAAATTTCCATGCCATGCCGCGACTCACTACTTTCAGTACGTTATTTACATAATTCAGGAACACCAAACGGGCTTGTTAACTGCGGAAACTGGCTCGGACGACAGCATGGGTTGTTTGTTACCGGCCCTTGTCCGCAATTTGCATTCGCCAGAGTTACACCTTTTCCTCGCAACAAAGCTCATTTGTCCAAGCATCCACGAATATCTTTACCAAATTACATTCTGTTGTACATACATACATGTGTGTGTGTGTACATACACACTAGTGTAACACTAGCTAATCTATGTATATATGTTGTTATACAATCATTTCATATAATATAATATAATACAAGTTACTAGTTACAGTTCAGTACAATTGTGTCACATCCGGGACCTGAATAGTTTTGTAATTTCAAAACAAACTCTCTCGTGCGCCACGTATTAATTGTGTCATGCAATGTAATATTCAAAATGAAACATTGGTCATTACTTACATCTGCTATGAATCCGTTGAACCCCCGAATACTCTCGATATAAACTGTATAGCGTACATTTAATCGATATTTGTATGTGACCATGATTTGTTCTAATGACATTACACACCATTTTCCATCCGTTTGTGATTGTAATTGTTTACTGATGGGTATAAAATTTTATTAGTATTGCCACATTAACTAATTTTAATATTTCTATTGGCGTTATTGTTAAGAAATGTTCTCGTTACTGTAGCACAATTCTCAAGTATACTCTCGTTAGTAGCAGGGTCACTTGTGTAACATACACGACTGTTACACACTTCAGTGAACCTTACTACATATATAGGTCAGTACAGGACCGTAACACAAGATGTATAATTTCAACAGATATCATTTCGTTTCTATAATACTTATTACATTAAATTTCATTCAATTCGTCCGTGTAAAACTTGTGTAACGCGTCATAAAGCTCGACGTTAATAGCCACCATAACCATGCGGTATTTTTTTAATCGCCGTCCATTTGCGGACATATGCTAATATTGTGTTCCTGTACATGCTTTATCGTTATGAAGTGGACTATTTTGTTGGAATATTTACCGCAAATTTAATTCTGTCCGGTCTCTTATATACATCATTTTAAAATGCTGCATTTTACTAAATGCCATGCTAAACAGAATTGTTACTGAAACGTAAGTGCACGTTTGTTTTTTTATTTGAGTAAAATATCAATTAGCGGTCATCGGTCATCCTTGGAGATTCGTAAATAACATAAATGTGCGGATTATGAAAGACAGATGAAATGATGGAATGATAACTGAATTGGGGGAAATTGACAGACCGATAGACACTTGTCAAATAGATTTATTTGTCATTGCATTAAATTTGTGCTTTCTGACTGAAATTTAACGTATATTGAAAATTTTATATTGTTTTCATTGGTTTTATAACTTAATATTAAATTCGATATTTTGATTTTTTTTTCTCGGTTAAAATTATTATGCTCACTATAGAATATACTTGTATTTATATTTTATTGAATTAACATTATATTATTTAAATTAAATGATAATCCAAAAGTATTTTTAATTAATAATTACATCCTTTTGCGTACTAATTCCCATTAATTAATTTAGTTAATATGTAATTAAAAATTCTTTCTTAAAAAGCAGTACATAGATACATTTATACAAAAAATTTCATTTTTACGAATTAATTATTTAACAAACAAACAAAAATACAGCAACATAATAAATGAAAACATATTTTTAAGCTGGCACGACATTATTTTGCCTGGCAGCCTGCGTGATAATATTTAGTCACTAGCTGTGAATTATTACTAAGTATACAGAGAAAACTGAAGATTATCTACCCCTACATCACATGTTACAACGTTATAGTCCCCCATTCCACTTCCGACAACAGTTGCCGACTTTCATAAACAAAACACGCCCCCTCTCTTTTATAATATGTAGCACATTCACACTGCGGCAAAATATATAAATTGCATTTTGAAACATAAAAAATTTAAAATTCAATTAACAAGTATTAATTATCAATATAGTTCAAAAATGTGTTGGATAATCTTTAACCTCTCGCCTGAAATCTGCAAAATCTTCAGGTTTAATTAAAATTTTATTGTGAGATATTTTCATGGATATTTTGCATTCCTGTGCCGGTACGCAAGGCAACCGCCACAACAATAATTTTCTATAAAATGTAGATTAAACAAACAAGCATGCACAATATAAATACCGTGAATAATATGTTTTAAATTGTCATGATTTATATACTCCCAATTATATGTTACGTTTCAATGAAAATTATTTGAAAATGGTTATGAGACATGTGTTGTGCTGAGTCTGAAGTGAGGATTGTGATTATCAGGTGTCGTGGATGAGGAAGCGGGACCTGCACATCCTGACGTCCAGCATTCACACGTACACGGGTGACGGCCGGTTCAGCGTGATACACCCGGAGCACAGTGATGACTGGGACCTGCGCATCGAGTACGTGCAGAAACGCGACGCGGGCGTGTACGAGTGCCAGGTCAACACCGAACCCAAAATCAACATGGCCGTCATGCTGAATGTAGAAGGTACCCGGCACAGACCTCCCCCCCGCCCAGCAGCACTGGTTGTACTGAATGAATGACGATTTAATTGTACTCTGGTTGTATGTAGATGCACAGGCGAGCATCTGGGGCTCACAGGATGTGTACGTGAAGAAGGGGAGCACGATATCGTTGACGTGCTCGGTGAACGTGCATTCGACACCTCCGTCATCCGTACTGTGGTACCACGGTGCTTCGGTTGTCGACTTTGATTCACAGCGTGGCGGCATCAGTTTGGAGACGGAGAAAACGGAATCCGGCACTACTAGTAAGCTACTTATCACCAAAGCTTCTCTAACAGACTCCGGTAACTACACGTGTGTCCCGTCCAACGCCACACCAGCTTCTGTATCAGTGCACGTGCTTAATGGTGAGTTTATACACAACATTTCTACTACTACCACTACCACTACTAATACTGCTACTGCTAATGTATATTCCTCTACCTATTTGTTTGCTAAACACGTCAGCAGCAAACAACAAACAAACATATGTGGATTTCTTTCATTCCAGGCGAACATCCGGCGGCAATGCAAACAAGTAATGCCAACATGCACCAGTATGCAGCGACCAGCATGACAGTTACAATGATGACTATACTCGGCATCGTGACACTAATCACTAGATGACTAGCTGTTTGATATTTGTAAATTGTCGTCAGATAAACAAACAAACATTGACTATATGTGTTACAGACAATCAAGTGCGGCGAAACACTAAAAACTTTACACAAGTGCGAGGCAGTGTGCATGTATTTGTACATATATACATACAATATAATATTAAAATCTGTGATATTCTTCATTTAAACATCTGAATGTGGTCAACATGAGTGTGTGAATACGTTAACAAACTAATAATTTTGTACTGAATCATGGAAGTATTTCTTTCGATGTAGACGATATCATTGTATTATGTTCTAAACATAATCAACATGTTAATGTCTTGTTTCTTTTATTCGTTTGTAATTAAAGGGAACTATTCCATTTAAACATATGTAAAAATTTATTGTTGAAATGTAAATAATATTTTAAGTGCAGGTAATAAAAATATGGGTATGTTTAAAATAAATTAACATTAATACCTTTTTAAATATTCCCGAAGCTCTCTGTTTGAAATAACTTTTGTAAATATATATTAATATTCACTTGTGTACTGCTGATTATGAAAGTAATTTGGAAATACGTGCAACAGCCGGTATGAGTATGTATGAGGAAGAACTAACCTCACTTTTCGGTGGATAGTACTAGTAGTTACAATGTTACTTTAATGACATTTAGTAATTTAGTTGTGAAAGAGATTATAGCCAAAAATAATTTCAGTTCAGTTTTAAAAAGTTTGTGTCGGTTACCTCGGAACTCGTCGTCCGTTATTCGTGGTTTTTCTTCAGCAATTTTCTCCACTACATTTATTACGTGCTCATTCAGCCATATTAGTATTCTGTTCGCGAGTAACAAAATAGCACCGGATCTAGTGACATCAGAAGTTATTTTTCAACAAACTTTTTCAGATTTTAGGTCAAGACGGACGTAAAATATCTTCAGCGGTTTCAATGTTTATCCATAGCAGGAAACAAAACACGAAGATAATGTCATTATTATTAATATTTGTATCATACCACATCCTTCATGTCTATATCATAAACATGCATGTATTCCAAATATGAAAATTATTACCAAACTAAGTCACACCTATAACACTGATTATATTAACGAACTGATATTTGCATAAACCCGTAATTTTAGTTACCGAATAATAGTTTCAGTTTAACAACTTCATAAGTCAACACATTCACGTTATAGCCATCTTGGACCAATAAAATCTAGGCAGACGAGTAAACCGAATTGTTAAAATGATGCAATTTCAGTAGTTTCAATTTTAGGGTTATACAAAATATCAAATTACTTCCACCAGTATGGGAACACATTTAATTTTATTTAGTTCATAAACGCATAATAATCTCAAAATATTTCTCAACAGTACAGCTTTTTTTTCAATTTAACGATTACAAAGTTTAAAGGAAATAACAGTGACATTATATTTTGATTTATGTAATTTTTGGTTTTCGTTTCAACGGCGCAGTGTAATGTTGGATCTCAATATGAAGGGAAAAGACCGAATTAAGAACTTGAAAGCTGTGGTGTCATTTCTATAATGGATTCCCATTTTTCCTAAAAGATATTTTTTCGTCAAACGATGCCGTGGTCTCAACGCTCTGACATAAATCCAACGTCAGCAGTTCTTTTTTAAAATTAAAATCTGTTATGTTACAACCTGTTTCACGTCGAGTGCTCTACGAGCAATTGAAATATTACTCGTGCATTGTGTGACTAAAATACTAAATAATTAATAGCTAGAATGTGAATAAAATAAGTTGGCCAACGTTGAATGGAATAATCGATTGAATAGATGTTGCTCGGTACGTACGTACGTACATGCCTATTAATGGGTAATGTATAAATAGATTAATCACATTATATACACTGGATGTTATTCGTGAATTCCATGTTGGATAATTATTACTTGCTGTATGAAATAACTACAAATCGACTGCTTTATGCGTTGCCACAGGTCTCGTTACTAACTCGTGTCAATATCTCAAACTAAGGTCGTAACCGATGGTTTAAGTTGTATCTGGAATTGCTCGGTGTTCCATTTTCTGTTGTTCCGTAATTTAGTTAATGGAATTTCCGCCTGCGGTGCGTACGTGCTTCGATCCGAAAAGTGGTATATCCTCTAAAACTCATTTCACTGTATGTTAGAACAGGCTATTCGTAAACAAAGTTAAATAACAAATCCGGTTTAGATGAGGTGCTTTTCACTAACATTGACTGTAAATTTCATTGTATAATTTCTCCTAACTATTGATACTAATCCACAATTATATTCTTCTGAACATTGGTACACTACTGTACGTCTTCTTCTTAATATAAAATTGTACACTTGCACATAGTAGATTTTATAATAATAATAGTAGTAGTGGTAATCTAAATATAGAATTTCCCCTTTAGTTACACCTCAAGAAAATAATAATTCTAGTTACATTATTCTATGCTAGATCATTCATGTATGATTTTATTTCATTTAATCATATGACATATATGGTAATATTTTAAAATCTGTACAAAAACAAAAGTCAACAACCGTGCTGGGTACACGTACATTATGAATGATTGCCAGCTTTTGTTTCGTCGACCGCTGAAATATGTTTAAAGTCACTAAACACGATACAAGACTTTCAGCCGTATGTATGCCTGCAACACGCACATCAACACTGTGAAGCTGGTCGCCGGGGAAAGATTCACGATACTTTTACATTGCATCGTCGCGTCGACGGGGGTCTAACACCCGTACCAACCAATACATTCTACTTTCAGTTATCAGCCAACTCACAATATACAAAGACACATCAGTTCTTTTCTATTCCCACTTTTCTCTGGCATATGTTATATTTTATGATAATATGAATTACAAAATATTATACTAATTCAGTTGAATATAATATTCATTATTTCTCATAGAAAATGACGTAGGAGCAATACACAGAAATGCACATGTACGATATATACTTAAATCAAACTGCAATTAACTGCAATTCTCCGGTAAACCGTGATTAATTACTAGAATTTGCTATTCCACATACATATTATTCCGATAAGTAATTTCAGTTTGTCTCCCTCAAGTGACGGGATATTTCACAGAACTATGTTCTAAACTGTGACCATTATGTAAACTCCATCACCCTCTCGTTGTGCGCAATGGGCCTAGCAGAACCACTTTTTGTATTCTGCAAATCAATGCGGCGGAAACAGATTTATATATAGGAATATTTCTCTTTAGTTGAAAATTTTCTTTTCAACCAAAGCACTAATGATAAACAGCATATGTTTCATTGAATGGTTTATGAATGTCGAGGCAGTAGAAACACAATTTTAAATTCAAATCCAAACGAATATTGCAGCATGCTTATTTTACAAAAAGAGTACATATAGTTTTTTAATTGTAAATGTTTATTTTATAATTGTAAAATATTTTCGTTATTTAATATTTCGTTATATTTATTTTTCTACAAACAATATTATTTTAATTTAAAATAAACAATGATAATTTTTGTGAGCGCTTGTACGTAATAATTCATATGTATAATATATATATATAGAGAAATCGTTGGAAAGTGCACGAGTGCAATTACCTAGTTTGATATTTTCTTTCTAATAAAAAGAAGTGTTTGGATAAAAAATACGCGTCTCAGTGTCGAGTTGCAAGCTTCGCCGCCCAGCAGGCAACGCAGACAAATGACAACACATTTCCCATTGTTTGCAGACGGGAAACCGTAAGTAACGCGTCCTGGCAAGGACAGAACTTCAGCCTTTTCAGCATTAGAGTGAGACAGGCTGCATGGCAGAGCATCATGCATTTGTAATCCGAAAGTGAACCAATTTCCTTCCACATTTTACTTCCAACTCTCTCTCTCCGTCGTATTTTTCTAAAACATGCTTGCCTATCATGTTACATATTCAATAATACATGTCTGTCATATTTGCCAATGCAATTTTTACGGAAAACAAATATTCGTTTGTCAAAAAGTTCCAAGCGATATTCATTTCATTTTAAATTTTTATCTACCGAAAAACTTCCACGTACGGTCTTAACAAACTAGACAGCATTTTCATTTATAAATACTTTTTGTATATGATATAAAATTTCGATAGAATTATGTTCTCTTTTGAAGTTTACATTCAATATACAGTGTGTGTAATTTTAGTTATTCTATAAATATATTAGTTTTCACTCTGGAAACCTCATTAGTAGTGGCTCTATTCGCCATTAAAACTGGTCAAAGTAATATTTGCATCGTGACATGTTTTTTCATTGGTAACAGTATTTCACAGTGATACTGTTTTATTTACGAGTAATAATATAATTACACACGTCAAAGGCAGGTTTTAGTTATTTTGCGTACGTCCAATGGACTGGAAAATATGATTATCACTTACACGAAGTATCCCGGCG
The DNA here is from genome assembly GCA_022063505.1 of Calosoma granatense. NCBI lineage: Eukaryota > Metazoa > Arthropoda > Insecta > Coleoptera > Carabidae > Calosoma > Calosoma granatense. The sequence continues at coordinate 1,763,053 of JAGJTL010000112.1, forward strand.
CTGCGTCAAATATAATATATGAATATGAAGTTGTTTTGGATCAATAAACTGTGTTCAGAAATTGAAATAAAATGCAAAACACAAATTATTGACACGGTGTCTAATATACTTCTAATTCAAAACATTATTTACAAAAAATCATATAGTACATATATGGCGTAAGAATTAAAATTTTTGATGAAAATTTTCCCATTTGAAAATATTCAGCATACAGGGAAAAATAACAACAGCCAACTAGATGAAAAAACATATCATATTTATGTTTAAAACATAAAACTAAGCCGCAAAAAAAAATATTTGCTTTTATTTATAAAATGAAGCTTATAGTGTATATTATTATTTTTTATTAGGAGAAAAATATTAACAATAAGCTGCCCGAAACTATAAAGTATAATAATAAAATTCTAACATTACAAAGATATCTATAACATGCAAATATGATGTTGCATATTTATTTGTATAAACTTGACACTTGTAAACAAGTTACTTTATACGGTTTCACTAGTTCCCGCTCCTATGTTACAGGTGAACCTATTCATGTGTATGTACGAAATATACATAACGGTAGCGAATAGCGTAGAGTTATCGATACCCACATTTCCATTCTGCGACATAGAATACTACATTAAACGATTTGTTTATATCTGTAGATACAGAACACGGTTATAAAATTGATTTAACGCACTCACACCGAATTGCTATTTGAAAAAAAAAAAACCATCCGGCGATTCACAATCCGAGTTGTTACTGAAATATTATTATTTTTATTATCATACATTGTTCATCTGGAGTTCTTTCAGTACGTACATTGTTTGTGTGTTTGTCACTGAACAAAGAACGTTGTTAAACACAACTAGAATTATTCCGAAATTTCGTGAACTTGCTTATTGTTTTTTTAAAGAATTATTTGTCATGTCTAAATAAACTATAGCCAGATGGTTGTGATTTAGTGCGTAAGAATATAGAAAATATGATTGGCGTACATCTAATATTCATCCATATCATGTGACAGATAGATGTTATGTTGTATCAATGGACGCAAAATGATGAGCTGTCATGGTATGAAAACAATACTCTGGCAGTATATAAATGACACAGCCAAAATGATTTATATACCAAGGTACTTATGACACTAACCTGACATTTCATCTTTTCAGAATTCCCTTTGTCAGTTTCCTTTGCTATGAATATTAATTATTATGTTATAAATACAAGTAACATTTGAATACAAGTACGCATAAAGTATTCCTATTCACACCGTGTTATTTAATATATAATTAATATTTTTTATATATCTTTCTCTGGTCATGGATTAAGTTTTGACCAATATGAATCATTTATAGTTGTGTAATGTAATAATGACAATTATTACATAATATTCAATATTTCTGACAGGTAATAATGAAAATTAGAGCAAACATCCGGTGGACTATTTAAATTTACGCACATACAAATACGTGACGTGTATAAAAAAATCGTACACAACGACCGAAATATAAAATAAGTTAAAATTCAGTATTTAATATTCATGGTTGAATGCACCGTTATGTTTTTAATTTAACACATTGCTGCCAGTTTTCATGTTATTTGGCACACAGCAAAATGTTTGGTGAGTAGAATTTTTATTAGCATAATTATTAACGTAGAGAGAAGACAGTGTATGGTGTAACATTACGGATACAAGTGTATTAGACGTAATGCTGTGCCACGTTTATATCTAATGATGATGAAAATTCTCTTAACATTTCCAAGCATATAATTATGTTTATTAATTGTCGCCCGTTGTGCAATTCTTAACTAAACATGTAATAAATATGGACCACTTATCACACAATCATCAGTGAATATATTTTAAATAAAATTCAGCATCACATAGGGCCTAGGCATTTGCCAAGTAGGGCCCGTAATACGAACTGTAATACGATTTAAAACCATCGTTAGTCAGGCCCTTGTATAGGCACAGCTATTATTTTTCATGTTTACGGAGTAAATTTGATTTTCTGTTTTGCTTTGGTTTCTGTTGCAAAAAATATTGGCTTTAAATGAAAATTTAATGTTACATTCTGCGTAGATGTAAACATTAAAAAAAAACCAGAAAAAGCATAAAAAACCATAAATTTATGGAGTTAGGATGTTATGTTGGCGAAATAACAGTATCATCATATTTTTACACTGGTAATGCATGTAAACATTTATCTCGTTATTATTAACACACATATAACATTATTCTGTTATCACATTACAGTAAAATACAATATGATACAATACAATTATTCATTCATATAAGCCAGCGAAATTGAAGATACATTTGCAGAAATTAACAAATTCATTTAGAACGCAAAGTAAACCAAAGGGAAATGGAAGAAACGCTGACACAGAAGGAAAGGTACGAGAAATGTAGAAATCTGTCGGGAAAATAATTGAAACGTAAAATATGCTGTAGCAAAGAACTTAAATGATGCACGCAAAAAAGTTGGGAAAATATGAATTTTTATTCACAACAGGAGATTAAAGAAAACATCGTTTTCAATATTTATGGGATTATTCGATATGTTCGTTTACCCAGGTATAAAAACATTTGCGCGAATTGAGTGAAAAAGAAAATGAAGAGAAACGGGTCGGATTAATGCACAGATTTCTAGCAAAATAACATCTCAGTGAAGATTTTTTTGCAGCAATACAAACATTTACTTGGAAAATAACTCTCGTTCGAATGAAGGCCATACAGTCAAACACATCTGTAAAAATACTCTTATATCTTTATAGACGGAATAGATGTTCAGTTCGGTATGGAAGAGAATTCTAAATTAATTATAATCTACATCATACATTCTGATTGTACACTATTCCAAGTCATATTAGATAAAGTGTAAAGTTTGTGATTAGCACAGTGTATAGATAACAAATCTGTTCCGAGACATTAAATAAAAGTGCAGTGTGATAGCGCGTTTGAATCGCAAAACAAGCAGTAAAGTACTGTAAATCTCTGGCAAACAGGCACAACCCACTTCAGGATATTTTAAGGATTGTAAAATCTGCAAATCGTTCCCGTAGAATTTACTGTTGCTGTTGTGCTGAGATATCGGTTATTCGAACCGTTAAATCCTTTCCTGGTATACCGGATTTCCTTTTCACATTTGCTTAAACAAACAAACACACACACACACACACACACACTAGTTATTGATTACACTCTCACTCTGTATAAATACGAAACAGTAGCTATACACTACACTATATAGATTCAATTCATTTTATTTTCTATTTTTCCTATAGATTATTTAGAAAATTTCCACAGTTTCATATTGGTACCTCTGCATTCCGAGTTGTGTGTGAATAGTAGAAAAAAACAACAACATTGGTAATTGGGAATCCAAATAACAGTGACCTGGCGTTAGTGACACGGCCGAACGTATAAAATGTTTCACACACTCCATGAATTAATGGCCGTGTCCATTCTGGAATGTAATCCAGCAGGCTGGGGAAATTAATTCTAATTTTAATTGTAACACATCATCGTGCCACACATCGCACGATTCAACAGTTATAACCAGAACAAAAATCTATTGCACATTACACAAGCCACTCTATATTCCACCAAATGTAATCAATGCATTTTTACTATAAACATAAATATATCGGTCCTAGTCCTAGAGAAGCAATAGATGTACAATGCTGAATGTGCAGCAGCCGTACATTATTCCGACAAGCAACAGAAATAGACAAATATGTACTTTATTTTGGCAAATGATATGCAGAGTAACGTAACATATGTGCATGGAGAGAATGGAACTGTGTCCACTGTACAATGTAGCTGTACAGTAAGCAAATATATCTATCCCAACGATCGTGCCATTTCATCTGTTACATTGCAATAGCGCCCATTGCTATATTTCTGCGTGCAAATAATGTTGATAGATACAGGAATGCAGTGTACACTGCAGTATTCATATTGTCGCACGGGTTTATTTTTAAAAAATATAAACGAAATAAAACAATTATCTGTTACCAGATTCAGCACCACATTTCAAACACGAGTAAATGCGAAAATTAAATATTTTTGCAACGATTTTGTCTATTTTAGTTTAGTGGAAACTACGGGTACAACAAATAAAAAAGCTTTATGTACTGCATGGAATGCCCCGGAGCGCTGTGTACGTAACTTGTAATAAGCTCGTTTAATTTAAATTCTTGAAAATCGATGCAATTTTTCAATGATCGCCGGCGGACTAAATTTAATTATATCCAGATTTACAAACTTACAACTTTATTCCATATAATTCCGCTATACATCGCATAAAGGAATATGATCTTATTTTATTAAAAATAGTAAATTTTAATAAACCAAATCACCGTACCATATATGTGATGTAAATGGTTAAAAGCAAGGGACATAGACATTTATGTAGATTTAAATTATTCACCACGTTTTCGTTTCATAAATCCAACCAAAGAAGAATATATTATTTAAAGCCGAATTGTCTCAGATCAAAGCTCGTTGACCTTATATTAATTAAACTTTGTAAAACTTAATAACCAATTACGTATTCATTATTTGCGTTGAGATGCGAATCCTTTCGCCAATGAATAATATACGTAGAAATGTAAACCATATATAACCGTCTTGTATATACGCATATGTGCAGTTCAGTATTCTAATAATATAGGGATATCATTAAACCTATGTAAATACCAACTGTATAATGACATATATATACATATTATTATGACAGAGTACATTCAGACCGTATCGTGTCCTTCGGCTATTCAGTGAACTGACATAACATCTCCATAAAGCTACAGACACTTTCCATATCGCAGCGGATTAATACCTTGTCTATAGGTTCTTTTAAAATCATATTTGAAATTGTTAAAAATTTCATTCGCCATTTCGAGTTTTATCATCACTTCATCCCTTAACTCAAAAAAGGAGATAAATTTTTATGGGCTGGCTGAGAACATAGTCGCTTCACTTTATTATCCATTAAGTGTTAACCCCGACCCCCCCCCTCAGCCCCCGTCTGCCAGGACTATAACAAGGTTGAAATTTATCACGAGCTTATAAGTTATTTGGCCGGCAATAATGTTTCATATAAATCTAATTAAAATTTAACTTGATGAGTTATTAAAAGTTAAAAAACTTTAATCTGTTAATAAATTGCAACGAGCATGCGATCCGCAGCACACTGCTGCAATATTACAGACATTTGTCAAAAGGGCAATTCGTGTCCACGGTGATATACGCACTGAACTCTGGCTGCTGGCTTTTATATATGCAGCCGCACACGCCATGTGTCTAGTTGGGACCGCAATGCGATCTGTAACTGCACTGGTGTAGTCTGTATACTACTGCTATCAGCACTACCACTACCACTACCACTACTAGTAGCTGTAGTTGCCAACAATACTAGTAGACAATGATAGTGAATAACCTGTACTTTCATTGAACATTGTCAACAACACTCAGCACTATTAAACAAACACTGTACGCGTGCGAGTGTGTGAGTGCATTTCATTTAGATGACTAGTAATCATATAACAATGACATTCACTTTAGGAAAATGTTCAGTTTCAGTTACTAATACATACAAGTTACAGACAGATGCTATCTTACATTATATGTGAGAAGGTAGCAAACGCAACTTTATGAAACTCTATATTCAAGTTTTCATAAACTAATACAAATTCCAATAACTAAAATCGAGTGACTGAACTGAGATTAGTAATTACACGTGCTCCACCGTTACGATTATATGGCGTGGTTCTTATGCGCATATTGATCAATCCGGTATTCAGGACCAAGTAAATATTGACCTGATCCAACATCACTATGTCAGTATGAAATTAATCTCTACTGCTTTTAATAAAGTAACGAACCATAATATTTCACAAGATGCCTAATATATGCTGCATCTGCAAAACAGAAGCAAATAAAACATATTAATAAGTATGGTTCATAGAGCATATGATGGAACAGTAATTCCTTTTAATCGTAACGACACGACAATATAAAATGTTGCAATGATTTTGAAATAAACTACCGCCAACAAAGAACCTTTCTTTTTTTCTATGGTTTCTTTGGAGTGCTTATAGGAAGTCATTTATATGCTGGTTGTTATTAACAGTACTTTGGGTGTCTCTATTGTACAACAGTCAGACTCTCATAAATTACTCAGTGTGTCTCTTATATTTTCGTATGACGTTCATAAAGCTATTTCATTTCGAGCGCTTTGTACACCAGAATCAAAGCTCAGCCAACAGTCAAACACAAACATACCACAAAATTGCAAATTCCTTCCAAATAACATTTTATTTCAATACACACATGACGCGTGTATACATATTTCATATGTAACTTTCATTCATAGAAATGTTTACTACAGCAATAATTAATTATTATACGTAACGTAACTAGTTATTCTGTAGAAATACTCAGTTAGAATATTTACTATTCACTATAAAATATTTAATAATTAAAATCAGATCTACAGACTTATCCTCCTGAAAATGTATAGTAGATACTTTTCAATCTAACTTTGATTTTTTGACAGTGTGTTTAGCAGGCAGATTGATGTCAGTGTTAATTATATATAAAACCGCAAATAAATCGGTTCATTCGTAATAATAAATCTGTTCTCCATTTGTGCTTGAAGTGTGTGTGTGAAACAGTTCGCAAGCACTGCATTATTTACCAAAGAATAGCGGCAGTGAAAGCAGTCTGGTTCGAAACCCATTTCAAGATTGATTACCTGGAAATGGCAACCGCATACTAAACCAACTGGATATATAGATTTTCCATATTATCTACCAAATATTTAACTTATTATTACAGGCAGTTATTTAGGCAGTATTACTACGAGCTATCGTTAATATTTCTTCTTCGTTATTTGTGACACGAATTACTCGTTCGTAAATAACAGACCTTATATCAACTTATATAACAATCACAATCCACTCGTTGGATGGATGCCATAAGTTTTGTTCTTGTTGCCATTTTTATTGTTACGCAATCTTTCGTATCACTCAATATTTTATATGGTCTACGGGAACGATAAAGTTTTTATTACCATATCGACAGAAAATAACACATTACATCCATCGATATCTTGAAATTAGTTTTTGGTCAGTTCTTCCCAAATCCTAGTCGCCAAAATATTATCAAATCATATTTCATCATCCGTATCTATAAAACTATTGACTGAATAGTAGACAATAAATATGATCACATATTAATATATTAAAGCGAGTCACACATATAAACTTATGTTTACAAATATTCTTTAATGGAATTTAATTATGAATGAAACCTAACAGAAATTCAGAAATTATTTATTATACGCCTAAATATGCACAGCAGATATATTATTTACACTCATGAATTAGTTACAAAATCCTCTCATAAATTCCTAATTCCAAAATGCTCATTTATACTGGCCAAATAAAACATGATAGCATTGAATTTGGTATGATATGTTTAATAATATATTTAATACAATTCATATTTTATATAAATTCCAATATAGTGAAGCATTGTGCTACAATCATCCTTCAAATTATCGCAATTACAATTCAACTCTTTTTGTGAATAATACTGTAATCAACGAAAAGATAATCCTGAACGTTCCTCATCGATATTTGGGGTTCCTTTGTAAGAAGTAATAAGATTCGTGTCAGTGTCAAATGCTTACGAAATTATGAGAACTGGATAAATTAAGTTCTAATAAAAGGACGATAATTGCAATGAACACAAATTGGTACTTCTCGAAATGAAAATGTTAATTACCCCTTTTACATTATATCGAACGAAAGCAGAGATAATTTGAACATCATATAATTTAACTAATTAAAAAATTACCATTCACTTATAATATGTATGAAATTATAAACAAATTTTTTGCTTTCATAAAAATAAGTACTACATTATTTATTCTGGCGATCTTCTTATAAAAAATGTTCTACTGAATTGTATTAATTACTTGTGATAATTAGTGGTGTTTTTCATTGGTCGCTTAAGCTGCGCGAAAATAAAAAAAGAAATACTAAATTGTATCTATAAATTTCCGTTTCGCGTTGTGTTAATTGTTTTCAATACTTAAAGATGAGATTTTATTGCCCATTTAATCCGAGGGAAAATAAGAAAAAGTTACAGGGAAACGAATCAGGAGAATATGGTGCAGCATGACAGAACAATGATTTGCTCTTGGGCAAAAAAAATGTTGGCTAAAAAACTGGATATGCGTTGAAGCGTGAAAACCACAGTGACGAATGCGCGTCATTTCATAAAATGGCAGCAAGAACAGTTTCTGCGAACTTAACTGACGCCCGAAATGGTGAACTCGTGCAAAAAGAAATTGTGTCAAAGGTGTTCAGTAAAAGTTGGTCTTTAATATTTATGATGTACGTATGTCTATATATATATTTTTGTGTTACCATTAGCTAACAATATTTTTAATATTCTTGGAACAATGCTGTGAACATTTTTAAAAACTTGTGTAATTTAATTTTTTTATATATAAGAAATATGTTAATGCAATTAATAATATTAATAACTATCTGAGAAAGTAGAACATGGATATAAGAAAGTTGAAAAGAAGAAGATATTGGGTGGAAATAGTTGAGATGCTCTGGTGAATAACGATTAATCGAGTAGCCCAAGTTCAAATTCGGGTCATGTTATACTGAACTTTGACATTCTCATTGGCGGCCATGTATACACTGAGAAGTTAAAATTTAATTTGTGAGAATAAAGGCAACGTCGGCACAGTAATGATTACATTGTCAAGTACCAATGTTTATGGTAATTAAATGCCACCATTCAGATATGCCAATTCATCATAGGCAAGTCTACTACTATTTTAACGAAATATTCTACTGACTGAATGAAGTTTATGTAGTTATTTCGTTCGTATAATCAACATTTCTAGATAGAAATCTAATATCTGAAATATATATATAGAGAATCTGCATGTTCATTTCCTGGAGAACACGGCTTGTTACACAAATAATTTTGCAGGTAGATATATAGATTTGTATGTTATGCTTCTCCATTCCAGGGAGTTTGTAATCAATTTCGGTTCTTTTAGTTACAACGCCGCCCATATTAAACAGCTATAACGGGTTTTGCAGGGTAGTTTAGTCACTTGCACAAACTAAATTCTGGTAATCGCTCCAGCCAATTTCGCACAGTTGAGAGGAAATTGAAATTTACAAATCCCAAAGTGATCACGAGCTTACTGCCGACGCGCAAGCGTACCAACCGGCCCTGATTTCAACGTTCAATTTCATATGAATGATAATATTAATATGGAACAAGAGACTCATATTGTCATACAGGTATAGTGCAATTAATGACTTGTATGTACGACAGTAGTAGCATGTAGCTACCTGAAATTTCCAATGGCATACTTTTCCAAGTACGTACATCGTCATACATTATAGCTTCTCTTGTTACAGAACATCTATCAAAGCATCGCTTGTAAATATGTACATGACTCTTGAAACACAACCCTTCGTACTAGCAGGTGCTGCACATCTGCACACAGTTACACAGCTAGCGAAATGTTAAAGAAACAGCTTAACCATGCCCATGAGTACACAAAAACGAAGCAAAACTTTCTAATCATTTAAATCAGTGCTTACAAAAATGTTTCTAAATCTGCACCTTTTTGAAAATAAGAGAAACTCATATTTAAAACACATAAATGAAATGCCAAGTAATTTTCTAACGAGGAAATTTTAAATTGAAGCTGTAATATCGAATACAATTTACTCAAGTGTACAAATGTCTGGCGTAATTACAGTAACGTTGATGACTTCTGGTTTAAATAAAGCCACAGAATTACCTAAATACTTTTTTTCCAGCAATCACTAATTGAATTCACGTACGACCCGTATTATTTGCCTCGCTTCAGAGAGGAAAATAAAGGCAGTCGCTTAACGCTCTTAATTGGAGCAGATTCAAAGTGTGACGCAATATTGAACAAACTTTCACAATACTGTCACGAGTACAATATACGTGTGTACACTTTTATACAGAATGGAGAAATTGTTAGAATTTTCAACAGAAACTTATATGTATTATATGAGATTTGTTATAAAAAAATTATTTAATTACCTGTCTGATATCTTTTTAACAGAAACAGGCATCCATGAAAAAAAAGTAATTTCGTACGACGAACAATTCGAATAATAACTACGAATTTTCCATTTTAATTATGGACTGAATATCAGAAAGTTTTTCATTAAACGTAAATTTCATTTCTTTTCTTTATTTCTCTGCACATTATTTTACGAATGCCAGGTAAAAGTGAGTACAGACACACAGAACAAAATTTGTCGTTTTTCTCATAAGATTTCAGAAATGGATATGACTTGCGCATTTCCATAGCGAATTGATAAATCCAATTTCGCCGGTGGCTTTTTGAATTTTAAAATCAAATTTAAAAAACAAACGGTGGATGAATGCGTTCTCCAGGGAACCCGTGATAGCTACTCCCCACCGCTGGCGGGCCAGACCTGGAGGAGTAATAAATTTGAATTTCATACCGCATAAATATGGATAGTATTTATACAATTACGGAATTATTCAAATCACTTTTCAAATACGTTATTTCACATTCTTTCAAATATTTGTCAGGCACGGAAAACAGATTTACCAAAAGTCCAGTGGACTGTGACAGGACTATGATTGGAAAAATAATAATCTAGAAAGGTAAATATTTAAATAATAATATTACACGAAGCATACGTACGTACGTAGAGTGCTTACAGTAAGATTATGATATTTCCAATCGACGAGGGGTTCTGGAATGTTCCAATTATTTCAAATATCCAAGTCAATTAAGTATGCATCTGCAAATTACAATAGATTAAGACAGCTCAATCGCATCGGTATAGAGACTGTCCGTTATACACAGGGCTGCTCTGGATCAATCGATTACTGAAATTTCGCCACCTCCCAAATACTCTAATCTTCAGTAAAGCATCTACCCATTGTACATACACTCCTCCCTCTACGCACAATGACTAACGATTTTCAGTTAATGCTGGAACTAGAAGAAATAACACAAATCACACTCGATTATAGAATAAATAATACTTCTTCAAGCATATTATAGAAAAGTTCATCTCACATTTGTTGAATTTGTATTTCGTTTTATTTAATATAAAACAATACTGTAAATTAACAATTATTTGTTTTATTCTATTTGAAATAATACTATTTCTAGCTTTCAAAATATTT
>JAGJTL010000112.1:1774329-1796473 GCA_022063505.1 Calosoma granatense
ATTAATTCATAAAATTTACAATATTTCTATTTGTTATATACATTATTAAACATGCATTTACAATTAAATATTGTATTAAATATTGTGCAGTTACATACCTGTTTTTAATTCATATTATGTTGTAATATAATCGAGTTATTTGGTATCATTTTAGGTAAAATATGCAAACTAATTTCAAAAATTATTCCTGTTCAACTAGTAGAGTGCATACAAATTTCCTAATTCTAGAGTAAAGTGTTTTAAAATTCAAAACAGGCTATGGTAAGAAAACAAACATCTTGGCATAAGTAGAAGGAACGGTGGTGCTACTATAGTTCTGTTGAATAGCGCAACTGCAAGTAGTAAATGAGTATGTGTGTGGGGTAGAAGTTGAAAAGTCTCTTCTAGCACACAGTGTCGAGTAGGGGAGGGTAGTGTGTGTGAGTGTGAGCGTGCCTGTGTAGTTAGCGGCTGCCAGCACTTTTGTGGTGTAGCTAAGCGATCGTTCACAGTGCACGCAGACGATTCCATAGCTGTTGGTAGGAAACTGAGAGGAGGAGATAATGTGACATAATGGCGGTCATCAGGTGCACCGTTGAGAGGGCAATGAGAAGCTATTCGTAGTCACGTACCTCTGTCTGTACCTACTACGGTTTTCATCCGTAGTTAACGTTTCCTAGCTTTCCATCTGTTCACTAAGGAATTCCAAGGATATTCTAACTCTCTCCCTATTCTCATATTATTATCCATCTACTAACATCTCTTACTCTCACACACACACACCTTCCTTCGTACGCCCATTATCCCAACACAACTTTATTTCTATCTATATCGATTTAATAATGACTAATTCATTTCCAAATATACAAACGAGAATGTAATTAAATAGAATCGTTGTTTATAACATTTGTGTAATCAAGAATTTATTATCAAAGTCTAATTGGATATTTTAGATCCTTTCCACTATGGAAATTAATTGGAAACGATAAAAAAAAATCAAGTATTATTTAATTTATTTGTAGAATGATAAACTAGGTAGAAATTTCTTAATATTATTATTTAACACATAATTCTATAACAGAAAAAATGTCTATTGTGAAACATAGGGATGTATAGGTAAGTATGATTTATGTATAGCACGCATACCATACATAAGACTTTATTTTCTTTCTTGGTTCTGGTGAAACAATACACAGCTCGGCTTTATAGATTTTTAATTGAATTTGTATGAATGTTTCACTGGTGGTGTGCTGGTGGTGTGCTGGTGGCGATGGTAGCCGTAAAAGTAGAGAGGCCCTTTTAGTTCGGCACATTTGTAAATAAAATATTCCGGTACGCCACTCTGATCTTTGTGTACAGTGTACTTTCGTGCCGCCTCATACGTCTTTTATGAATCCCTATTTTTTCTTTGCATGCTTTTTTCATAGATTGTGAACTCTCCTAAGAGACCTCTTTCGAACCATTCTTATACATATCCATTTTCCAATAAAAGGCCTTTTGTGAGCACGAAATATATTGTTATCATTTAAGATAAAAAATAACTAAAGCATTTACTATACGGGATTTCGCAGGGTAAGGCGGATCATTGTATTGTTGTTGAGAGAACGTGGAACGTGTAACATCACTTCGGTCCAGTTCAGTTCAGTTCAGTTCAGTTCAGGATCAGTGCGTGAGAATTCTGAGGCGTTCAGAGACGGTCACCGGTTTAACGAAGCAGCAGGCAGGATGGAGTGGTGTGAAGGGATTCACTCCCACTTGCCTAATATATATGGGTTGTGGTCAATGCTATCGATTAAGGAACGCGCGCGGTCACACAGCTTGCTGAAGGACCGATGAGGACGGTCTTTACTGCTGTCTGCTAAGTGCACAGTGGGCAATTAATGAGAAGGTGACCACAGCAGAAATCGATCCAAGGTGCCGCTACCTTATAGCTATCCAGCACGTTAATTTCCTTAGTCGCCACCGTACAAATAAGCTTCACCCAGATCCAACCAAGCATATAACGTATCACTATAATATGCATAATACAATATTATATATGTACATATATGTCAGTAATAAGGCATTGTTAATACATGTACCGCATGGCTAATAATAATGATGGTTGTTTTATTGATTTATATTACCCCACTTATACTATACATATATTAGGGAACGTATGTAACAGAATCTAATATATATAATAATAATATTATATTGATTTGAGTACCGTCAGTTTGAAAGGTATGTATCGCTGAATAAATATAATTGCTGTACCTATAACATTAAAACCACTAGTGGTTTTACGTTGGACGGGAAATTGTGCAAATAGCCTCCATCGTTTGGAAATATATTACGTAGTTAAACAAACGAAAGTTCCTGTTTTAACTTGTGCTCAGTTTATATTAGAATCTTATATTTGCGTATAATATTTATTTCTAAATTTAATTTGCTCTCTCAAGTTTCCCTTTCATTCATAATATTATTTCAAGACAAATACAACATTTCTTCATCCGTAAATGTGAACCTGTTCCGTAACAGGAATATTTCAAAATTATATTAATTTCCTATTTATTTATACTTATTATGTATAACAATTTTACCGTACTGAAATATTCCCATTTCTAAACGTATTAGATCATTTAAATGTTACATATTTACCTAATTATCATGCTGTTTCCTCTATTTAACGTGCATAAACAGTTTGTTTACAGAAAACATTTGGATAAATACTTTAAACCTGTACAGCATGAGAGAAACGTTTAGACGTATGCTTTATATCATTTTCTTCTGCAAGCTACATTCATAGCAATATAAACTTAAATATGCAAATGTGTACATTTAAATTTGAATGACTGCTTTAATGTCTGCTAGATTTAGTCTTCAGCTGACGGAAAAGAGCAAAACGTACAGTAATATTTATGAGTTAAATCGGTTTGGTTTACTTATGATAATTCTGAAAATGCAGTACAATACATCCGTTACAGTCATAACCGGAGTTCAATTGGAAAAGTGTTAAAAGAACAACAGCGATATTGGATGGATATGCACGTTTCAGTAATATGAGAACAATATATCATAATTGTGACTAGGCGTAAATGTGCACAATACCGTTAACAAGGCTTGTAATATTATCATAAGTCGAAATGGCGAGATAACAAATTTATACCCGTGTTATTGGAATGTAGTACGCATGTTAATGTATTAATTTGTATTCAAAGTGTGAAGGCTCACTCACATGTTGCACCGGTAAACGTGTTACGTATGTATTCTGCTGCGGAGAAGTACACAGAATATCTCCGCAACCATGCATACAGCCATGTATACACACCAGGTCACACACAGGCAATGCTAAAAACTACGAATTATATTCATACAAATAACAGATATGTACGCGGTAGTTCCACGTTATAAAATCATTCACACACTCTCACTCACCACACAACAGTGAGTGCTTGAAATTAACATAAACGTGAATTCATCTTTTTATGTATTTCATAAAATCATACGGAATAAACCGATTTATGTGAGTTATGCGGTCGCTAGAGATGCCCTCGTAATAAAATGAAGCCAGTCACGCCCTCGATCCGGAAACGGCGGCACTAATAAACCGGAAATGTTGGTCCGGAGGCGGTACGGCCCCCCGAGGTCTCTAAACAATTGTGGTGTAAATATCCACTTGCGGTCTTTGCCACTTGAATGTAAATTCTTCCCAAGTATTTACCGTAGCTGTCTTCATACAACCTGACACGTTTATCATTTACTCTTTATGATAGTTATTTATCATTATTTTACGTTCATACAGAGTATATGAATGCCAACAAATTACGAAAATATTTTGTGGAAGATAATCGATGAATAGAGGTTTTTGTTTAATTAAATGTCTGTGCAGCACAACGCGATTTAGTGAGCATATATTATTATATGGTGAAGCTTGTCAAAAGGAGATGTACTCAATCGTTTGATGAAGTTTTATCAGCCCACTGTCGAGCCTATAACCAACTCAGCTTTAATATATTCAGAATGTGTAGAAAGTGAATAATAGCGGATAGAGTGAGTGAAGCAAATTTTGACAAATATTTCGCTTTTATTAGGATGGCTTGAGTGTCAAATTAATGGTGATGATTTGATGACGGTGAAATGGGTGTGCACCATCATTAACTTGACACTGAAGTGCCTCAACAAAAGTCGGGACATTTGTCAAAATTTCCTTTACCACCGACTATGCACATAATAATTCACTTCCCACACAATGAACCGCGAGTCAAACATATATTTAGTTCCGTCAGTTACCGCTATGAACCTTGCGTGGTCGACCTTTTCCTAGAAATTCTAGAATTCTAGCAACTCGGTAATCCAGAATAATAGTACCAAGTATCATACAGTCAGTTCCAAGATCTCTAAAAATCATTGTAATTCTTCATTATACACTTACATTGTAGCTAACTTTGTTTTTCTTTCCTTGATAATTATTTCAACCTGTTCAATGTTCTACATACAAATATGAAGCATCAAGAAAACAAAGTTTTCTTCCTTTACCAAAAAGAAAATAACATGAAAAGTTTTCTTGTCGCATAAATGTAGTGTACATATTTTTATAAAAATATTTGTACTGCTTCCTTTACAGATACTCGAAAAACAAGTCCAGTAGAATCCGTAATTGACTAGAAGTTAAAATTTCATCGTTATATACATGTATGTTACTAGTTACTGTTGTTAATCTCTTTGGAAATAATTTTGTTGTCTGAAACAGTGAAGCATTTTATTCTCATCTCAATAACCTGCGATGCGCTGTTATAACATTTTATTGCTCAATTAATCCGCAAGAATAAAAAATGTATCATGTAGAGATAAATCTTCGATTTATAGTGCATGTCCATGACAGAATAACTGTGTATCATTTCTCAAAATACTTTACACCATTGTATCAAGAGCATCCAAGTAACACTAACTATGATTATTGTATAAGCAACTAGAACTTATTCCAGTATATACCACTAACCATTTATAGCTGCTATTAAACTAAACACATTACAATGTCGTAAACGTTTAAAATGATTACTCCCAGTAATAGTTTAATAGTTGATAAAACAATTGTTTATATTTTCTAGGTGAACTAATCACCTTCGATTAAGATTTATTTTGAAAATTTACAAAAACTAACAACATTCTTTTGTTGTAAATTTCATGTCACCTATTTATTTTTATTTTTACTCGTCCAGTTTCATTAAAATTAGGTCACGAGTACTTTAACCCATAAAAACGTGGACTTTATATAAAACTTCAAGCAATAATAACAGCATAATAACATGGGAAGTAATTACTTATATTTTTAAAAGGGAAACAAATACATGCGCTTATCCGTGTACTTGATAGTATACTTTCATGAAGAGTTCGGTTCGGAAAGAGGATAAGTACCCACTCAGTGTAACTTTGACTTTAAACGTTTGAAGTTTCGTAAATTTAACACAAGGAATATAAATTGTGTATAGTATGTACTATAAGTAATAAGTAGGCTAACGTGGTAACAAGTTTAATCATTACCTATGGAGAAGAGAAAGGAGTTATAATAGGGTACAATATACTACCAGTACAGTGTTGCACAGTAACTTTAATCACTCTACAAGGAACATACATACATACATACATACATACATACAATACGTATATATGTATGTAATATATCCCGCACAGAGAGTGGCATCTTCACATTCTAGCTCTCTCTCACTTGACAAAGTAAAACATCAAAAGAATTTTCTCAAATACACTCAGTTCACGGCAATATATTCATTCATCATCGCTGTTGTCAAAAACACACAGTAATTTCATTTATCTTATGCAATTCTAAAAATCTTTAACAAACAACAACAATAAACTAATATCTAAAACTTTTTACAAGACTATAGAATTATTTCCCAATATTATTCGTGCCGTCCGTGCAACGATTTTCAAATGCATTTGCAGTTTGCAATGTTCACTTTTCGATTCCCAACTGGAATATTGCATTAACCTCAGATCTTATTTGAAATTTCCTACTACATGCTCTTAACACTGGATTCCGATTCTACGGAACTATCAAGGAACGGAATAATAATAGAGTTTTAAATGGAGATTACTGTAGAAATCCTTATAAAACTAGGACAATTTTAAAAGTAACTAGAATATATTATACATATACTATACAGAATTGTACTAAATATAGTTATATGTTGTTCAAAATGCTCGTTATTTCACTAGATGGTAATTTCATTTATGGTAGTAATTTAGTCATCATACGGTGCACTACATATTCATAATTTAATTAACATATAATTAGCACTTAAATTGCAATTTGGCAGGCTATTTAATGGTTATAACAATAAAAATTAAATGATTATTTTACAAAAGAAAATTGAATATTCATTGGTGAATAAAACTGATATAAACATGTAAAATTAATCTCACTATAATAGCATATAAAATTATAACATTAAATTTTTCACATGCAAATTTGGTTCGGTAACATTTTAATACAACATTGTTAGACAAAAACTTGACGTTCAGTTTTTCGGTTGCATTTTCCGTCGATAAATACAAATAATTAAGAACTTTGCGGACACTTCGGTTGTTTTTCATAAATATTTAAATATATCTGCAAAGTTTTCTCGACTAAATTTGGTAAATTTGAATCAATGTCTGTGGAAAATTCAGTATTAGATAATTTCCTTATCTTATTCTCATGCAAATGGCAAAGTAATAATTTATCAAAAAAACAGAATTTTTGACAAGTGCTTTATTGATATAGAGTTAATGACCAGGAAGTATTTTTCCTCGTTCGAAGTAGAGAATTTTGTTCTGAACTTGTGATGCCTTGGTTTCATTTCGTTCCGGTTATCTAAACAAGAAACAACAAAACTCTAATATCCGTAGTACATTTGCCTTGGAGAAGTAAATTACCTATTTATACTACTTGTTTATCTTACTAGGTATTGTCAGAAAGCTAATAACTCCTTGATTTGCCTAGTAATCAGCCGCTGTTCTGTATGTACATGATGAAAGCATTGCTGACTTGAAATAGAATTGATTATGTCTAATGTGTACATTACAGAAAGAGTCTTGTTCAGTAATACATTTGCACATTAACTAACTTTGTTTTGATATTATTTAATATTGCTGTAAACGCTTTAGCATGATATAAATCTATGGCCACACATTTTCCTGGAAAACAACTGTCAAAGATTTGCACAATTTAGATATGATTTACGGTTTAATTGTACGCGGCGAAGATTAATTAATCAGGACATTCTCTTGTGTGAATGGCGTTTTGTTATTTCGCGACTTCTATTCATTGATTTTATTCAGGTTTCGCACCGTTCAAATGTGATTCGCTTCACTTCATTTATAAAATATACGTCTTTACGTTCTCATAATACGATAATATTTCGCTATGAGATTAAAACTTCTTTTTCGCTCTTGTTTATTCAAACTTCTCGTCACTATAATTATTAATTTTTTACTTTATTCAAGTATATTGAAAAAAGTACGAAGAAGAAGCAGAAGACGTACTCGACGACATCATAATTTTCATAACCAGACGGCTGTCGACTATACTCCGACTTGTCAATATTCCTCGTTTTCATATTTTCAATTCAGAGTTCTCTTGAAATGCTCTGCTAGTATTTTCGCACATAAATGATAGTTCGAGTACATTTTCTTCTTTAATTAGTTTATCAAAACTAATGCAAATTATGCATGAGAAAGTGTTTGTTTTATTTTTCTCATTGTTTTCAAACTGCATATATCTAATTTTATAACTCTTCCACTGTATATAAATATAGAATAACAGATGCTGAATGTATATCTTGTGATACAGGTAAATGCTACAGAATAGAACTACTTCAGACAATATTAAACAAGACAATTCTCGTGTTGTGAACAACATATCAAAACAAAACATTGAGAAGCAAGGGTTTCGTAAACAGAAAATCAATATCAACAATACTTTTGTGCTGACTCCTTCAGTACATTGCACAGAATTGTTTTTATAGATACCGTCAATATTTCTCTAATAATAAAACGAGAATTCGTGAGTTGAGAGATGACGGTACAAGTATAAAATGTAAGCTTGTTAGAGAAACAAACAATAGGAAGTTATTGTTAAATACACATAATATTCTGGTCATGAATGTACAAGGTACAGGGAGTCCAGTAACTTTGGTACTCCTTGTTTGCGCTTGTTTACATCTTGGTTACATCCAAGTCTTAATTAACCTAATTTACCTTTGAGCATATTGTAAACATCAATATACTTATCATCAGTTACCGTTCTTGCTTAGAATTTACAGCAGTAGCTTCTAAGAAGATTAAAATTAATTCATCTCGAAACGGACATGGAACTAAAATGTAACAGTAATTAGCAGCATCACTTTAAGAACTATTCAACTATACAAAGTACTCATAATTACACTGGCAATGTACAATCTTATATCTTGTAGAGATGTAAGTACATCTTGAATACTTCTCACGATACAAATATTATGCACTTTATTATAATCTTTTTATGAAATGCTATAAAAAGAACACATATTTCTTATCATGTAACGATAATTCATTTTCAACATTTATCATAAATAAATGATGTAGGAATTCTGTAAATCAAATATTACTATTTTCGATTAAAAATAACAAATACAGGATATCACACATTTCTTGTACATATAATTAATACAAAAAACATATTTAATAAAGTACATGATTGATTGTTATATAGCGTGACTTGTTTCTTCCGTACACACGAGCAGTTATACATCTGTCAGAGACAAGAATGGACAAGAGAAATAAATTATGAACTCATTAAGAATCACAAAACACATTCTCAGCATGAAACAGTACGAAATATGTTTGTAATATTGTGTGCAATGTGTGCAAATAAAACACACACACACACAAAGTTTTTTGTTATCTCTGTAATAATTCTAACAGTGAGAAAAGAAATATGAACCTTGAATGAAATGAATAATTGATACAGACATTTATATTCTTACATGTATATAAATAAATGTATACAGATGCAAAACAAATTCGGATATTTGATATGTCAATTATTGGTAGGAATAATATTGTTTGGCATTGTATGTGAAAGGTGGTGGCTTGTTTCAATTACGGCTACGTGTGAGAATAAAAGAGAAAAGTGAGCACTGGAGAGTGATGATAGTGTGTAAAGTATGATGATAGGCACGTATAACTAATAACACGCAATCAGAGCTGGCTCACAGGGGCTTAAATTCTCTTTATGTCCCGGCCGGTCGGCATCTCCATTGTGTGAAAGATCATAATATAAAATTACGCCGTTGTCCTAACATAATCTGCGTAAAATGCAATTCATTAATACGCTGAGAACAATTAATATTTCCATATAATAATTACATTATTTAAAACCAAAGATGAATGAAACATAGTTCAGACTGAACAATGTTGCAATAAATTTAACAACAGACAACGACGAGTACAGTCAATATATGAAGTTACCATCTAACAACAAGTAATATTGTTTTTAAATTTCTGGTGAATTATTTTCTTTGCCGCGAGGAAGACATGGAAAGTAATGTTATCTAGCACATTGTATTCCCTTGCATCAGATGTTAATTTTCACCGCAACAGCGTAAAGAAGAGAATGTTAGAGACGTGTGTGTGTGTGTGTGTGGGATGGGGAATAAGGGAGGAAGGAGTGTGGAAGCCGAACAGCGATATACTGCTTGTGTTAAATATTTACGGAATATCAGATGTGCGTGTCTTACGTTCGGCGGTTAAATCGTGAAAGATGCCCATAAATCATTCACGGTGAGAAACGTTTGTTTCCGTTATTAGAATTATAACACGTACATCTGCTCTGTGTGTGTGTGTGTGTGTGTGTGTAACTAAAAAATTCATCAAGATTTCCTTTCGTACAAGACAACGAGTGAAGGCATTTATTCTATATGGAGTGAATCAATAATTCTGTTATTGACGTTAGTTTGATAAGTGTTTCTAAGATCGTAGCGTGTGAAACCACATGTGTGGCTTCGGAAGAAACGTCAGATAAACGAGAAAAAACTACCGGGCAAACTGTTTCCAACCAGTCACCGTGTACAAGCTTTATGCGACAGTTATTATAAATGGTAAAGAAAAACGAAACATACTGGGGGTCAGACGCGATGACGCAATTTTATATCACAAAATCGATAATGTCAATCGCACGTCCTTGATGGGTCAAGTGCCCAGTCACTGAGCACATTAATCAAGAAGATCCGACGATTCAAATCATTGACATTTGCCAAGAATCAGTTACCCCCCCCCCCAATTCCCTTTACAGTTTCCAAATATATCGTACATACATATACAAATATATGTACATACAACTCTTACAGATCAACTATTATCCTTTTAGTTGCATATATGAGGATATACAATGCAGAATATCATATTTTATTTTTTATCTTTATCCAGATGTGATAGAAGCACATATTCTGGTCAAGGTTACCTCTTTGTACAGAAAGCTTGAATTATTGCAAGTATTTTATCTGTAAAGACAGATGGATCCGGATGAAGTTTTCACATTCCATTCTCATTTGCAGACAAAAGGTTGGCACCAATTTCAAGTGGTCTTTTGAAACAGTACTCGTATAAAATGGAAGTTATTATCTCCCGAAACAAGTGTGGAAACCACAATGTATCACGTGTTTCTTATGTGAGATTTAATGGCAGCAATAAACATCAAACACAAGTAAATATTTTATGACTATATTTACATAATACCAGGCAACGTTCGTAATATGTAATTCAATTAGTACATATTACACGACAACATCTATTGTTTCATTATTTTAATATTTTAATTACAGAACAAGAGATTAATAAATATACATGTAATTTGTATTGGTGTTCATCAATAATGACAGATATATGTATGTATGTTTGTTACATTTTAATATTACTGATGTTCAAAAATACAAACGAACGTTAATGAAATTAGTAATTACAGTATTATGAATAAAATTATATAATTAATTATACCTACAAATGAATATTTGATTGAATGACCTAGTTTTTTTTATATTTTGTGAATGTAATTGTTCATCCGAGTAGCATAATAAAAGATACATTACATGCTGTTAGTTCAGTCTTTCCAATATACTAATTCCTATATGTTGACTACAGATCTTACGTAGGCAGATTCCACGAACGCAACCTGAATTTTTATCTTTAAATTAATGGGAAAAACTTTTTCCATTTAGGAATTTCTCGATTAACGAAACATTTTCGTTTTTATCGTGGGAATAGGATAGTGTAGCGTATGCTTGACTTGTTATACCATTTCTACGTTCAACGTTTCCCAATTCGATCCTTCATATGGCAAAAAAATATGACGGCAACGAACTCATTAATTGAAATGGGAAAATACCACACGCACAGCTTCCCTGCTGGACTGGTAATTTATAAAATAGTTTCTCGGTCAATAATCATATGAACATTCTGAAATGTTGTAACTAATTATGCAAGAAATGTAATACAAATATTTTTTCTCTTAATAATATACTTAAATGATTGTGACTAATACAAGTATAAATTTACAAATATCGTTAAATGTTTTAGTGCCTTGACTTCTAAAGGTTAAAAGGCAAATTAAACACGATTAAGTATGGAACTTTTTCTAGGAAACAATCCCTTAAATAAGTTAAAGCATTCGAGGAATTATAATCGAAGTATTCTATGTTAATTTTTTCTCTTTCAAATCATTTCATACATCATACTAGTGTATTTCCCTAGAACAATATATTTAATGCGTTCTGTAAAAGACAAACAGCTCTACTAATTTGTCATAGAGAGCGAATGTGATTTACGACGACATTGTAGATAATAGGAGGTGTAGGTATATATAAAATGAATCTGCCAGTAATGAATGACATATAAGCAGTGTATGTGTAGGTACTAGTCTAGTGTAGAAACAACGGACGATGGCTGCTGCTATAGTTATAGGTAGTCGCTTGTAAACGAATAAGCGCCGGTTCTAAGAGACTCGTCGTGAATTATGAGGGTCGTGGCACTGTCAAGTGTTAGCAGGGGCAAAGCAAGATTGAGATCACTTTATTACCATGTGTTGGACTTATTACATGGGAAGTTATGGTAAGTTCCTTGTCGCCCAAAGTCCTTCGCCACGGCGCGTTTTAATACATGTCCGGAAGTAGAGTTTCCGGTGTGGCCCGGACCCATTCCTGCCCTTCACACGGAAACTCTAATATCGTGCAGGTATAACGAGAATTTAGGTTGTACCTCATGCGCTACTACTACTGCTAGTGACACTGCTGCTATACAAGAATCTACTTGAGTTATTTTACAAGTAGTTATGAAACTTCCGCCCTCTGATATTATAGCACGTGCAAAAATAATTTATTGCATCATATCATTCCATCACAGTTCTCGAACCGTACACAGGGATTAATTAACATGGTTATCATTATGATGGACGTAATACAAGTTAATCAATTACCAAAGCAAACATGTAATTTACAACGGCAACAACACAGTATTGCATGTAACGTTATTTCACTATTATCTACTACATCAGTGTGTTTATTAAAACGATATATAGCAATGAGATTCATACATATGTATACGTATATATAGCAATCTATAATAAATGATGTAAAATATTACTTTTACTTATAAATATCTTTACCAAATGGAAACTGTCAAAAATTCAATAAAATAGGTTATCATTCATATTGAAGTAATTGTTTTCGAAATGTCAATGAAAATTGACAAATGTAAAAAACCATACGGCCTAAGTGCTTTTTAATTCAAATAATCCCAACAGATTAATACCTATATTCCATTGTTGTATTAACAAACAATTAATAACTTGTTTATTCGATAAAAGCCTTGTACTGCTATGAAAATATAATTTTGTTTTTATTCTATCTACAATATTGATTCGTAAATAATTGACTGATAATTAATAAGCTGGATTTAAAAGAAATATTCGTGGTGTTTATTTAATTTTATAAATTTCAACTGTGTTAATCATAATCTACTTACTACTACCAAGTTTCCATGTGCAGAAAATGAATTGTATATAATACGAAACGTTACAAAATATATGTATCAATTAATGGTATTTATTAAAACATTTGTCAATGTTTAAATACAAATGTTTTAAATAATTAATACTAAATACATTAATTGAATTGAAAATAAGAAAAGAGAAAGTTAAATTGACAGTGATTTTACTGCGGTCGTAGACCATTCAATAAACAGTTATAAAGAGGGTACAAATTGACTTAAACCAATCCTATAAAAACCGCAACGCAAAAAAATCTGATATATGAGCTACGAGTGACATGGAGGGGTGGATCAGGTTATCGAAGTGTACGCATGCCCTGAGGGCCCGGTACATTGTCCATTACCCGTGTGTGTGTCACATAACGGAACGATATGTGTTTTGGTTTTTAATCTAATTGGATATCCCAAAAGCCACTGTTAAAAATCCCCGAAGGCGAGTTATTTTCCTGAAATTCTCCCCTGCGGGAAGACATGCGCGTTTCCCTTTGCTGCTATCTGACTGTGCCGTACATGTTATTCTCGCTATTAATCTTTGCTTTTCAACAGGACATTCAACCAGAGTGTCGGAGCTGCTGGGAGATTTGATCTGGGCCACGAACTCAAAAGGAACTAAATAACTACACACATTTCTATTCTCTTCGACTGTATTCTGGTTCTTTATTTTTGTTCGTACTGTGAAAATCGTGTAGCTGATATTTTTCTCAACCTATATATTGTTCTACTAAATTCTAACGTCTGTAATTTTAATTCACAAATCTATTTTATTTATAAAACAACTGTAAAAATGATTAGAGTTCATTTATAATCTTTAGAGAAGACAATTGTAATGTCTGAAATAGTAATTCGACAATTTTCCAGTATTTAATATCTGTTTAACAACGAAGAAAATAGTAAACAACGTCTAGTAGTAATTAAAGTACTTGAAGCCATTTGTTTTTCCCATATATAAGTCTAGAAAATAATATCGCCGATCTGCATATCGGTTTTCAAATGTTTATGCAAAGAAAAGCAATATATATTTTCTCGCCAAATGAATATTTGCGCTGATGAATTTCAATAGCGAATTTGCAATCCTGTGAAATTATTATTGTCAGCATTTCAATCCAGCTGTTTTCCGAGAATTTATAATTGAATTGTAATCAAGTTTAAATTGAATTGCAATTGATATACGCAGAGGAATACAAAATATGTCAGTCAATTCGTTTTTTACGTTTTGAAATTTTCACTTGAAACAAGATGAAATTTGTCAGTTACATTACATATATTATTTTTTATAATTATTGATAATTATGTACATATGTATGATGATTTCTCATTTACGTACAATAAATTTGAATTAAGACATTCATATACTTTTTTTTATATACTCTGATTTTGAATGATTTTTTTTAAATAAACATTTGCCATTTATAGTTGATTAATTTTTAAGTTTACCCTGATGTATTTCATTATTTAATTTTAAAATTCTAATATCAGCCGTCTTCAGCAGCATCCAATAACAATTTTTTAACTTATGTAAACATTAATTTTAGTGTATATTTCAAGCGGCAATATCATACTGTAGGCTTAGCATGAAAACAAAAATATTCTCATGTAATCTGTGTTTTTCAGCCATATGCATACCAACATAATCTTTTTTTTGTGCAAACAAAAATTTTGTAATAATATTTTTATAAAAGGATCCCAATAAACAAACGTTCTGTTTTAATTGAATACTGAAAATTTTATTAAAATTTCATATTTCAAGATTTATGCTGGGAAAACAAACTACCTAGACAGGTTTTAATTTAATTTAAATCTGTTTAAATAAACAGGACACTCGAGGAATATCACTACTAAATATTTGTCAAGCCAAAACACGTTTATTTTAATATTTGTTTTAGTAAACTTGATATACAGATGACATATTAAATAGAATATATATATTTTCTGTAATATTTGTGGTTACTGTGACTTGTACGTTATATGCCTGAAGCGTACAACTGTATACTACATGTATAGTTGGTATTTTATTTTAATAAACCCGAGTTTGTGGTTAATAGTAGTTGTGCAAGTGTTAAGAGAATCATATGTACGTAGTGTAGAGTGAATAACGATACAGTGTATTCGGTAGAAGTGATCACTATTCGATTGTATTCCCGTTTATTTATAAAGCACTGGCCGATTCAGAAGAAAAACCAATCGAAAGTTTTATTTGAAAACTTCCAGGACTTTCATAAACTTTGCAATTGTATTTTCAGTGAACGCAGTAGAAAAATATTTTCTATGAAATATTACCGTGCACAATTTATACTGGAGAAGCAAAACAATATATAACACAACTCATATTCGTTATAAATTATCTGTGTTGCTATGTTTACAGCATATAAAATGCATAAGAACCCCTTGTACAACCTCGAATAAATTCACTAATATGTTATAAATATTTAACTATTAGTAGCATAAACGTAGCAAATACATATTGTTTTTCATGCAACATAAAATATAGAGGAAAATATCAAAAAATTCTATTCATATACATAGAAATTTGCATATGTCTGACGTTCTAATATGAAAATACATTTGAAATATACCGAAACTTTAACAGTTATTGACGTTTGATTTGCTTTGTTTATTCTGTTTTCCATTAAAATGAAAATGAGAAATGTTTTTTTCTCATTTTACGAATAAGGGATTCAAGCAAACACATCTGAACGGAAACATATTATCACAATGACAAATGAAACAGAATTTGTTTAATTTGTTTAATGCAATATTACACCGATACATTCTTCTTTGTTTCTTTTTTCTGATTACAATTAATTACTATTGGTTGTTGCACATTTATAGCATAATGTCATAATCCGTTTGTTAAATGTTTATCAAGAGACTAAACTTTACGAAAAGTATTTTGTTTCGTGCAGAATTTCTGTTTACTTATTTATTGTAAAGTTGAAAATACTTGTTTTAATAATAATGAAACTTTCAAACAATATAGAACTGCAATATGAATCAACAAAATAGAACAAAAACTGTAGCGCAATTGTGTTGTAAATTTAATGAATGAATTTATAATTAAACAAGTTTATAATTGCACAATAACGAAGCAGAAACCTTGGCCACACTGCACTTTTCTGAACGCAATTGTAACGCAATTGTTTATAAATATTACTTGAAATATCTCTGATTCAGTATAGAATACGACTATAATAATACGAAGTAAAGTAAGATTATTTTATTGAAAAAATATACAGACACGAAGAGGTCACCATAAACGTAACAATGGACAATATACAATGAAATAAAGTCTTATTTTGATTTTGTTTCGTTCGGGCGAAGGGACCGTAATGGCGCTTCAATACGCTGTTTGAATATGAAACGGTCCGATTTAGCGACCGGCCTTTGCCGGAGGAAAAGCTCGGACTTTGGGTGAATAAGTGAACGGACAGACAGCGGCTCCGGGTGGCTGGTCGAACGAGCGGCGTGGCGGGGGTGTGTACTGGTCAAGCCAAGAACCGTGTTCACAGCAGATACCACCGGTCGCCATTTATTTGCCTTCACCAGATACCACTTATATTTAGTACAAGACGAGTTACGACACTGGGTTTATGCGTCGTCGTCGTACAGAGCTCACAAGCCATTCTTATACGATTCTCTGCTCTATGTCCCAGTAACTCTATATATACTTCCAAATGTGACTGTGTGTGTGTATGTGTGTCTATATGTAGCTGGAATCTGCCCATTACTCTTCATTCCGTTGCACACCAGCACCTTAAACCATGCGCACGCATTCATCAGTTTATATTGTCCACTTTTGTCCGACAACACTGTTGTGTAACAATATTCACAGTATTTCCCCTACTTCAACTTTGTAAGCTTCAAGTGAAATATGTATGTCCGGCAGTATTATTCTAATGTATTCATATGTATTCCATTAAACATCTAATACTACTTTGCATAGAACAAATTACAAAAGAAATTCTTACATATTAAAATGGTGACTAGTTATTTCGTTATCGTAGGAACATAACGAAAATGTTTCCATTTTTACTTAAAGCGGTCTATTTATAACCGTACATTAGCATATGAAATTTACGCGAAAGTAGAATAATGTTCATAATTTATTAGTAGACTAATGTATTACTTAACGCAATTGTGAACAATTTATTTCGTAATGCATCAGCATATTATTTTACTGTATTTAATAATAATTACACTGTTCTTAAACCAGCATATTAGTCAGCACTTTGAATTTCAATCAGGACTGTAATACTCTGTAATATGACATTCTGCGTGTAATAACATACTTGCTAGAAAGTAATAATCAGCTTTGAATATTTATGACACCATAATGTAAACTTCATTAACATAATTTTACATTCAGACGCTGAAAGTAAATTTTGCAAAGTCACAGAATAATACTTCTATCACACACACACACACACACATATTAGTAATAATCACTGGATCTATATATATATAATTCCATATTATCTGATAATTGGATAGAGACAAGTATCATTAGTAAGTAAGTATGTTAAGTATAATCTTACCCTACCCGTCCATTTACTACACTGTGTTGCTATCGACTTGTTTATACTTGCGCTTGTTATTCTTGATTTGATTGCAGCGAGAGCGGCGCTCGTTCGCCAAGATAATTGCAATGAAACGGTCACGTATCTGTCTCTAAGAAGAAAGAATCAGTCGAAATATAAAGCGTGCAGTATTTTATTGTTCGATCTCGGGTTAATCGGAAAATTAAAGTTATATTAGATCTACACCCTTCTCGTATAATGTGCTGCGTCAAATCTCAAATGGCCCCTAAAAACTTCTCCGACGATCAAACTTCGACAACGGCCGCCTTTTTACAGGGGTATTGATCGGTCCCATTTGCCTGCAGGACACTAAACTCAATTATTTTTTTATTAACCGTTTACATCTGAAAATAAAAACGTTTCTGCTTAATATAATTTATGTATATAGCCAGTCAGTTTTACAATCGCCAATGTTCGTTCATTCACATATATAAATAATGATATTTTATCTTTTACGATTGATACAAAATTACACTGCAGATGAATTAGATCTTTTCATGAACTAAACAAAAACATCGTGCATTCATCATTTCATTTGTATTGCTTTTTGTACAGTGAGAACGGTTAGTACACAACAGCTGAACTAGATGGAAACGTTACGAACAAAAGTGGAAAAAAAACCTGAACATAATCTTTGTTTACGTAAATCGAATAAACAAAAATAATCGCGAATCCTATTGTTTATAAAAACAAATTTAAGTTGAATGTGTGTGGAGTTTTCAGCGAGGATATTTGTCATTGTGGTTCCGTGTTTCGCTGGTTTTTGTGTTGTTTTTTCGTCTTAGGTGAGAACTGTAGCCTTCACCCAGTCACGCTAGGACTTATCTTTCGATTCGGGATTTACGTGGTCGACTGAACCAAGCTTCTTGTCTACAAAACCCACGTAACAAGAAAAAATATGTTTAACAAAGTTTACTTCATGCAAAAACACTCTTTAATGTTAACGCGATGCTTTCACTAGAGCACTGTAATAGTTAAATATGTATAACTATCAACTTCAACTTACTAATTGAGTACATTAGCAACGGAATTAAAATAAAACAATTTCATTATTTATCCGTAATTATGTAATATATTCTCAACATATAATATGCTGCATATTGTCAGTAATATTATGGGAATTCAACCATTATACATGATAATTTTCTATATACTATATGCTTTTGTGTGCATTATATGGATGCTGAAAGCATAATTTCAAAGTTTATGTAACGATCTTATATTTATAAGACGTAGTTAAGTTGACTGCATTATTCATACCTATTCGACTCATATTTCATATAAATTTTAGTGGTTTTTTATGATATATATATAAATAACGTACACATGTAACATGGAAACATGAATTAACCTATTTCCTTAACTATATATTTGTAGAAATATATTTTTAAACAATTTCCTGTAGTATATAACTTTAATACACATTGGTTCATTGAATGTAACCAACGTTAACCTTTACAAGTACCCTTAGCATTGAACCAGTACGTGGTCTGATGTTATTATAGTTCCATATTCCTCCCCATTTGCAATATAGTTTATTCTACGTTGGATTTTAAGGGTGCCTTGTATGTCCAATGATATTCTATTATTGTACGTACTATTGTAAACTGTACTTACTATCATGCCATGCCTGGTTTGCACAATATATTATGAATTTAATATACTCAACAATATCCTTAATACAATGTTTTTATTCTCGACATTTGAAAGCTCCGTTGCATATGAATGGATTGTGATTTGTAATATCCGTTTTGTTGGAAACGAACTATTGAAATATTGATTTCATAATTCAAGATCGGTTTTTTCGATTTTCTCGGAAATATTCAAGTCGCCAAATCTATCTGTGAATTGATCCACGTTATAGTGAAATGGAAAAATTGCACGGAAACCGTGATAGATTGGAAAATATAGTTTAGCACTTGTGGCGTGAACAACTTTTGACATTATTATTGCCACCGCGAGAACCGCTTCACATAAACACGACTACGCGAGCGTGAAAAATTCTGCAATGTTGATTAATGACCATGTACATTATTATATGCAAGTAATGTTTCCCAGTTACCCACAAACATATTCTGAAAAATGAACGGTTTTTTCTATTTGAATTCATCATACGGAAAATTTTAATTACTAACTGTTTGTATCAGCTGTTTCAACATGTTTTCGAAATAAATATTTAACAGCAAAAATCTATAATACAAAAATACTATTTATACGTTGAAACACATTATGCGGCTAATAATTTTTAGTGTATTTATTTTTTTCGTCCAGATTTATAAGAAACAGTAGCAGATACGTTCTAAAGAGCTCTAAACGTGAATACCCCATTTTAACTGTTTCCACCGTAGCCTTAGAGCGGATCGTAAATTCTCAACAAGTTAATTCCGCGGATCACTGATCTATATGTTACGCCGGGGCCATTTCACTTTGCTGAAGCAATAGGTATAAAAGTAGAGTGACCACCATTTTATTATTCTTTCTACTAAATAACTAAATAGCAAACAACCTAGATATTGCGTATAAAATACAGTCTATATCACACTATAATGACATGTCGATAAAATATAATATGAAATAAACTTGGAAAATTTTATTAACGAGATAGAATATGTCATATGTTTTATTCATAATTTCTAAAAAAATATTTCAAAACTCTAATGGCATATGTTATGTGCACAGTTTCTAGTATTGCATCATCCTATGTATATCCAAATATATCACCATGTAAACTGTTATTCCGGCAGCGTTAACATTCATACACCTAAATCCCATTCAGCGGCCTTTCATTGAGGAGAATCTTTTCAAAATGTCCAACCATTTCAACAGCTTCCAACCCACTCTGTTTTTCAATTGCCCGAAAAAAGGAGTAGAAAACACAAAAATAGCAGTTTTCACATAAAGTGGCCAATTGTTGTGCTTTGCTTGAACAGTGAAGAATAGACATATATTTAACACGTTCCTTCACCAGTGCTGTACTATTTTCTCGGTCGTGATTTACACATAGGTTTTCACAGAGCAGCCACCGCACAAAAACACATAAGAGAAATGAACTGGCATTTGTAACAAGCATAGAGAATAGTTAACGAAACCATGCAAATATTTGGCTGGCGGACAATATTTGCTGTTAGTATTGTAATGATTTCCATCCAGAGAAAAAAATAATATAACTGCTTGTTTCCATTTTGAACGTTTTGTTTATATTTGCAAGTTTGATGGGTTATTGATTGTGACATTGTACTAATAACTCATACATAGCGAAACATAAAAATCCGAAATCGACAATTTAACGGAAATACATGTTTTCAATCCCCACGTTTTTATATGAGTAAAACTTTGCTACGGATCTGAGTGTAAAATAGCACAAAATAATTTTATTTTAAATTTTATCGAAATAGTTTAACATATGTAGATCTAAGATAAATATTAACAATATATCGGAAATTATATACCTGAATAATTTATACCAGTTGCCGTAAATATGATGTTTAACTTTTATAATCTGCTTATTTTTATTATCCCCATACGCCAAGATATTTATTGAAAAATAAACTCAATGATCTGATAGAGAAAACAAACAGAAGAACTAATGCAATACCACTATTTCATTTATAAATGCATTAATTAGCACAAAAACTGGCTGCAAGAAAATTGTCACCAAAGGAAGATTGTGCAGTTGTGAATAATTGGCAAGAATTAAATGTCTAATTAAAGTGAAAAAGAACGCAAAAAGGTAGTAAAGTAGGCGGAAATACTTAATTTTTCTAAAACTTTAATCTTACTTTATTTTCAGTTGAGCACAGTGTTAAATTATGCATTATGTAATAGAGAATGTATTCAAAGATTGACATATCGCTATTTCTCGGAACTGTATTACATCGTGTGAATTAGCAGATCAGAGAAGATTATCGTTAGTGTTGTCATGCATACGATAATTATCGAACATACACGATAATCCCAGTATGGTGTTAATACACTTAGCTGTTATGTCCTCAATTTCTCAGTTGACATAACACCATACATTCCCATAGTCCTTTGTGTAGTAATATAACAAAACTACAATTTATATCAATATTTCATAATATCGATGTGTTATTTTCAATATTATTCAGTGTAATCTATGTTATGTGTAACTTACAAAACATGAATTCTATAAAACATTAGTTATGCCACGTAGTATTCTGTTCTTTTGCATTCGTGTATATATTCCTGTTAGAACATCCTGTGTTTATGAGGGTTTTTATATGCAGAGGTTTCATATAATAATTTCCCTGGACCGGTGGGTTAATTTCGGTAAACAAAACTGGTAACACAGATTCTGGCAGTCATCAGAGACTCAATCGTGCGGGTAATAGCATCGGGAATTCCTTTCAAGCTGCCAGAACCACAATTAAGATTGCGTGCGGTAGGCCACACATCCGAGCCCGTTAATGTGCTCAGTGACGTCACATTTTTCGCAACGGACAATTACGTTCGGCTAGATTGCACGACGAGTTTCAACAAACCTGGTGGTAACAACCACCACTGTAATACATATA
>JAGJTL010000112.1:1805339-1821990 GCA_022063505.1 Calosoma granatense
TATATAGATCACGTTAACAGTGTCGGTGTGATTTAATTTAATCGTAGTGCAGATATTTCTTCTATATATAACAGCTTGATACCGTTAATTAATAGTGTTCAGCTTTCAGCCGTGGATAATTGTATTTCGTGCAGTGTCAGGTGAGAGTTGGAAAGAGTAAGAGACAGACAGGTAGAGCGAGCTGTATGTACAAGTTTTCATACAAGCAAGAGAGGCACTGAGTCTAGAGAGATGGGTATGATAAGTTAGATGCAACGAGCAGTAGCAGCAGCAGCAGAGTTTCATTCCACGTGTAATTTCCGGAACTCTGTTTGTTAGATTACAGTTTTATATCTCGACTAGTTTATAACCGTGTTCATAGTAATCCCCATGGAATATTAGATCTTGCCAGAGTTCTGCACACTCCAGATTAAAATAACACTATTTAATATAACTGTTATGTTTGCACGGTACGAATCCGTTATACATATAGAGTGAAAGCCGGAGAGCTACGACGAATGACGCAGCATAACGATGTAATTTATATCTAACACAGCGTAAACAATAAGATCCTCGGTGACATTTTGCTTGCGACTGCAATAATTAAATGTAAACTTCATTCCCGATTCAATTAATTATACATTATTCTAATATCGCTGTTTACTTGGCGGATGCAATTTTGATTAGTGTAAACTCGGGAACAAATATAACGATACTTGTAACCAGATGTAATTAATGCGATACCAGAACGAATCTCACACTTCTTTAGCTACATGTTTTCATTTTATACAAAGTTAAAAGCATATTATATATGGATATTGAACATGAAAGCATTTATACATATATAAAGTGAGCTATAGAATTCATACCGGGTAGAGATTCCCAGACGCCAGAATAAATAAAAAGTTATTATATGTACAAGAGGAATACTGACATCATATGAAAGCATATATATATCTGCAGGTAAGTGGTGTAGTCTAATTGCTATTTGCTGAATCATCAACACTTGCGTGAAATGTAATTACACACATAATGTAACGATGTGAAATGAAAAGGTAACTTTAGTAGTAATTTAAATAATATCACATATCTAAAAATAGATACGCTTGTAAAAACAATGATATCCCCGTGTTTCAGTAGACGCGCGCATACATATTTAAAGCGCTTTGCTCTTTGGAATAAAATTTTTGTTCGTGACTTCATACATTGAAATTCTGGTTTGATATGAATTTTTCTGCGCCAGTTTCATCCAAGGTATAAAATATATTCAGGTGGATATTCTTTATCTCATGGGACGTGTCATGTGTGGAGTTTTACATTTTCATTGCGTGAATATTATGCGCAAAATTCTGCTTTATCCTACGTCCCCCCCCTCTACTTGCTGCCGCCACCACGCATGCGTACCATACATTTACACACATGGGAGGGTACATGCCTCTATATAAATATATATATATAGAGAGAGCGAGAATATGTATTCACCCACTTTATAACACGAAATACTAGACACATGAATTGCCGGAAGTGCAGAAATGGGGAGGTTCTTGACCTCAAATGTGTTCAATATAGAAA
This sequence comes from Calosoma granatense, assembly GCA_022063505.1. NCBI lineage: Eukaryota > Metazoa > Arthropoda > Insecta > Coleoptera > Carabidae > Calosoma > Calosoma granatense. The sequence continues at coordinate 1,806,891 of JAGJTL010000112.1, forward strand.
ATATAATAAGGAAATAATATGTCAGGCTTCTGGTTTTGAATAAATCAACAGCATCTACTATCTCACTGGACCAATACCATACAACATGTAACCAATACACATATAGAAAGATATGAAAATATAGAAAATGTTGTATCATTATTTCACATCAAAGTGAAACATGAAAAGATACGCAGCATGTGAAGGCAATAAATTATATTTAGATATTTTTTGTACAATAGCTAGAAGTGAGTTTGATAAAATAACATGAAAGAATTACAACAACGACAACAAAAAGTGCTATCAAAGGTATACCAGAATCAAAGAGTTGTCAATTTCTCTGTGAATGTCGAAAATGCTATTTTAGTAATACTCTCTCTATGCACACTACTAAAAGATCACAAGCATTCAAAAGACTTGCAAAGAGTCAAGGAACGACCGAATCAAAGATAGTAGGATCGCTGTCTGCTTCTGTCACATGTGTGCTGGTGTCCTACGGAATGAAGTCAAGGTAATATTGATAGAACCACATGGCAACGAGCAACTCAAAGAGAAACAGACTCTCATAATGAAAAGCTGGAATATCTTCTCTACCAGTCAACCAGCATAACCCCGCGTACAAGCGGATGAAGAACCAGCGTGTAATATATATATTAGACACAAAACTTGAAACTAAAACTTTGAACTAGGTCACGCATGCAAACACACACTGACATCGATACACATCAGTGCATTGCCACACTTGAACACATCGTCATGCTTGAATGCACCGTCACGCAACATCTTCATCGTGTGACATTGAATCTCCATCCTATACATACTTGTGTACGTTATATGAAAATATATCGAACAAACATTACGTTCAATCAGCTAGCCACTGTGTAGAATTGTAGACAAGAAGAAAAACAATATTTTGTTAAAAACATCTGAACTAATAGACATTCTGCATTTTAAAATATCGTAACAAAGCAACAGATAAACAAATAACAGACGTTACCAGTTGAAACAATGTTATTTTTTAATAATTCTCCTGGTCAGAGGTTACAGTGCTCGACAAAGTTGGTTGCTATGACTGTGATAAATTGAGGAGGGATGCGTGACAAGACTAAGGTAGCTAGTGAGACCTGTCACAGTGCAGATACTACACAAAAAATACGGTAGCCTGGCCAGACATAACACTAGAGACAAGCGAGTGTCAAAATGAATATTTTCACATTTTAAAATAAACTACCACCAGCAGCAGCAGCAGCAACAGCAACATGTATGTATGTCAGAAGAATGTTTGCATTGAGAGAAAACTCTGTACAAGACATGCCCAAGTCGAGAAACAAAATTTGTTTTATGTGCCATTGTACCAAACTACTAAGTGAGAAACAAAGATGGTAGCGTCACGCAATGCGTAGACCTTGTTTTGTCTCATTATTATAAAATTAATTTAGCGCTTAGGGCACATAATACATTAACATGCTACCGCGATGCTACGAACTTGATCTCTACGTTGTAATTAATATACCATCTTTAAGCTAGAAAATCAAACAGAATATAGTCCTTCAGTCTAGAGGAAAATTACTTCCCAACTGAAACATAAATCTAATATTTACCTACATGTACATTCCCTCCCCCTCCTACATAATTCTAGTAACAATTCAGTGAATATTTGAGTAGATAAACTAAAAACAAAACATAGAATAGGTAAAAATAGTGGTAAAAGTGAATGCTGGAGTTAATGGTGGTGTGCGTTCAGGCAATATGTTGACGAATAAAAATGAACAGTTCCCCCATGCCGGAAGGGCTAAAATGGATGATGCGTAAAATCACAACACCTCGTCTAACTCTTACGGATAACTATAAATCTTAAATTGGAAAGCGATCAGAAACGTACTTCTCGCCGTACGGTCGCCTAAAGGGTGTGACTAAACGCCATCCGACAGGAACGTTTGCTTTCGAGTACTATGTAGTACGGCACACTGAAATACGAGTAATGGAGTGTAATGGGTCGTGTAAAGAACCGGGGGAATCCCCCCACGGTTAAATTTAGAATTTCGGACGTCGCGTCGTCTCATTAGATATTTTTATCCGTACGCTTGGTCACCACCGTCAGTTATTACTTTGCTTATTTGAGCAGAATAATATACGCGCTGCCAACTAGAAATTATAATATATGGATTTCTTCAATTTCACATTTCACTAATGACGATAATTGATTATAATTATATGTGTCCTCCATGTGTGTGTGTGTGTGTGTGTAAAAATACTACGATAGATGACTGTAGCGGACGGGTCCGTGCTTTTCCATTTCTGGTTCTCTCGTTGTACAATTATATCTGGGCCTGCCTGCCTGCCTTGGTGAAATAGATGGGGATGAATGTAAAATAACACGGTAATACCCTATGAGAAATGTCCGGGTCGAGTGGGTAGGTAGTTTTTGTAAATTTCTGAGCTAAATGTTTTGGCGTGAAGAATTAGGTTACATCTATATATACATAAGGAAAGCCCTGTGTGCTTGATAGATAGCAGCTGAATACAAATTAGAAGCGAGGGATCACAGCACGCTCTATCCTGACTTATAGTCTACGTACATTTCCGGAAACAAATATCTACCAGTATGTACATATACAAACAACAGTATATACCAGTATATTTATTCTACAATACATTCTAATTGTACACACTTATAATATTGTATAATTCAATTATGAAAATAGTTTATTTAATTTATACATAAATGTATTATCAATGTAGAATATTTCTCTGCTGTTGTGTACAGTCTGTATGAATACAACTCCACATTCTCTGCAGAGAAACAAAAGCTTACAAACATGTAACATAAATATCTCATTATTACATCGATGCGACACATCGCGGACGCCATGCCAAGTTTGAATCCATTGTATTGCATTCTAGTGTCGAGCGAGTCCCGTCACTTATCTACACGACGATACAAACGCCACCAGAATAATTTTTCTATTTCAAACTTTCAACCGTTGATTTTTTATGAATTGTGTTTGTTTATTTTGTTATCATTTCATATTGATCTACATCATTCGCTTATCTATATCAGTTGTTTTTATACGCTGTATCGAGGAGAGAATGCAAACCAATTCGACAGACATAATCCGACTATAAATAATCCGCGCTACATTCTGATTCTTTATTATTCGGGTACAAATACCACTACTGATGATACTATTAACTTATTGATAATATGTCTGTACGTATTTCACATATTCTTCAGTGTCATTTCAATTATATAGACATTTTATATTATAAAATAGTGCAGTAATGAATTTAAAATATAAATAAAGGAGAACAATTTAATAAGCTATATAAGGTATTACGTGCCTCATTGCGTTTATAAATCATATTTTATTGAATTATTCTGCTGTGTTATAGTAAGTTATTTGATAGATTCAAATATTTATGCATCCTTTGACGAGATTATAATCATTTGATTTAACTTTATTTGCTGGCTACGGTAATATTCACTGGAATAAAACACATTTATATTTGCACGGAATGCTGCAGGAATTCTCATTATAAAATTTTATCTTTTACACTTGCTGAATCAATCTGTATTACGCAGTACAGTACGTACATATGTATTCCGTGCAGCGAGTATGTATAGGTGAAATAATGTTTTAATTAAAAGAGCACATTATCTCGATATACAATACATTCAGTAAAAAGTTTTCAACATGCGGCGAGTAAAAAACTTCCCACATAATATGTGAGAATGCGGGCATTATTGTCACGGAACTTTCCCAGCAAGAGAAGAATGCACGAACACGAATATAATATGTAGCGTGCAAATGTCATACAAATACTTAAATAGTTTTCATCAGCTTGTTAAATTATAGTACGGTAGCAGGTATAAATGATATACACAAACCTAATTGTGTGACAGCTAATTTACAAATGGAAGGAAATATTCTCTTGGCTCTGTAGCCAAATATCGTGTTTTTTATGCCGTAAAATTGATAATAAAACATCATATAAACGGATATATAAATTCAGGTGTAGAGAGGCTATAAAAATGTTCTTTTTAATGTATCTCACACCCTGAACAATGTCGCCATGAATTATTTTTGGTAGTTTTCCAAGTGTCATTTATCACATTTCTGCACTCAAAAATAAAAGTTTAATTTATTTTCAGCATAAATTTTCACCTATAACTTCTATTTCCGCGTTGACTTTTCATTCTTTTTATCAAAACATTCACGTACTTTGAAACTAACTTCATTATGAACTTTCTGCGTGGACGGTGCAAGATAAAAATAACTGCTGCAATCGTAAAGTACATCCAGCAAGACGAATGAATGGAAATAAAACTACTGTATATACATATGTAGCTAGCAAGTATACATTCATATAATATTCGACAGTACCTAACATACAATTCCATATAACACCATTCATATGTGTAATGTTAGCTTTACCAGTTAGTTGTATGGATGCATCAAAAGTTGGAAATTTATTCAAATAGAACATGTTTCATGAATAAAAGTAACTTCGAAATTTATTATAAACATATACCATGTTCAAATTATTTCACGACATTTATGTAAATAAAACCGGAATTGAATATCACTACAGTTTCACTTTTGTTATAACATTATTAATTATACAATAGAAATTCATATTCATTCATTATGAGCTCTAAATATATTATTAAGAAATAAATTCATGAAATGTTTTCATATTAAAAAATATATGTTCATTAAATTGTTTTAATTCTCAGTGCAGAATTCAATAATGCTATTATAAATATATTCCTAGTAAATTAATTATACAAGCTTCAAGCTAAAATACCATTTAATTATAATGTAATAAGAAATAAATATCGAATCCAGTTCTGCAGATATTTCATCATTTTCCGACCAGCCAGCAATAATTTCACGAATGTGCAGAAATATATGTGGCGACAGATGAAAGTTTATGAACTGGGTGAATGAGTTCAGTCAACAAAACCCTTGTCATTCGGACATGCAACATGTTATGTCAGAACTACATTAAAGTCCTGACAATTATTTACAGCCACAGTTATTTGCGACAGCCAAAGATATCATCAGCTCTCTACCAATATATGCAAATACATAGTACACCTATGCAACTAACAATAAAAAGGTAAGTAGTTTTAAACATTTACACACAAGACTCTTTGTTTATACAACAACAAATAACTAGGCTGACATTACTAAAGAGTACATCATCAGTGAACTATATAATATAACACTATACAAATATTGTTAGGTTTCTGATACTAAACAAAAAGAGTACAATTTATTTTATTTTTTCTCATCTGAATATGAAATAACATTTTCAACAATTTTATTTCCGATTTTAATTCCACACTGAAAAAGATGACATGATGACACACTGAAAAAGAGTCTTATTGAAAGGCTTATTTCAGACCAACGCTTCTGAAAAATACTCTTGAATGAAGGCATGTTGAAATATTGAAATACATAATGCGCTTACAAGGATTGTATTGGATGTTTCCATTCCAATAAATATATTTAATAACACAACGAATCATTTATACGTGTACATGTACATAAAACCCTGAATGAAAAAGAAATTGAAATATTTTACGGAATCTTTATTTTATTAAAAAATAAATAAATAATAAACATACAATTCAGCTACACGTGTGTGTTTTAGAATTTGATTTGAATGACTTTTATTCTAAGTGAATTATGCGTATACATATATGTTATTCAGTATTTAATTTAACAAATGTTTGTATACAACAAAGTGTCGGAATTTGTTTGAGTGTACACAAAGGCGGAGCCATTTATATTTCAAGTGTACACACTTTGCTGACTGACACAATTGTTTAATTCTTGATAAGGCATGACAATAATAATTCTTTACAAAAGTCATAAAGCGTTGTACGTGTAACACACAAGGGCAAGAGTTACAATCATTACTGGCCGGTGCCTGTGATGGTTATGGTGGTGGTAGTGGTTTGTCATTTTCCTCAGATGTGTGGAATCGTAAAACAGGCGTGCGTTAAAACATGGCGACAGAGAATAATCCGAAAAGTACTTCTTTGCAGTTTTGGTTTTTAATCCGAAATGAATGTGTGTAACTTTTATCAGATTAGCGGCACCCGCGGCCAGTTCGCGAACCACCACCACCACCACGTGCTATACGCGTATACTATTACTGTTTCATTCGTGCTACAGTGACCAGTACCAGTCCTCTGTATTCCCTGTTCTCTCACTCTCACTCTCTCTCTCTCTCTCTCTCTCTTTTGCGACAACTGATATATTCCCGATCTAGATTAGAGCTAAATGGAATAAAATGAAAATTTATACTGCGGCTTTTTCGTACATACTTTTTTTCGCATTTAACCGTGGCCCGTATCCTCTGCTCTGTCTCTCTCAGTGTTTGTGATAATTAATTTTATACCCATTGTGTGTAGGTGCAGCAAGTAAATGAAGCGAGCTGTTTTTCATAACCAGAGTTTTGTAACAATGGTTTCATTTCGTTTTATCTCTGTTAAAAATGTAATAGATGAGCTAAGTGCTTCGAGAAGATTAGATTCACCACCAACTTGGCCAGACTTGTAACAACGTATAACAACTTGCAGGTATACAATGTCTAGCCATAACAAATCCTCTAACACATTAAAACTCTTAACCAACACCACTACCACCACGGCCATTTACACGGGCAGCTTATCAACAATATGGCACTTAATTCTCTTGAACAAATATATAATCATAGCATTCTATGTATGTTGTAAAATACTAAAAGAAATGTTGTTATGCATTTGTGTTGACGGGAGTATGACATAATACAGTCCGGATAATGGTGATATCTGACATGGATTCATTTAACCGCAACTAGTATCCTGTATCCGGGGCATGACAATTATAACTATATGTGTGTATATATGCACGTCTATATAGCCATATAGCTAGCTAAACTATCCATCTACTTGCATGTGTACACACCCGTATATATATGTATGTATATGTGTACACAAATATGGTTATTCGCGTTCATCCAGTACAAATAATTCCCATGCAACGTTGCGGCAAATGTAGTTCCATTAGTTGAATGGTTTCGCTGTCCATTATAAATGGTCTAAATTTGTGCAAATTCACTCTGTATTCTGTAAATTCTGTAGGCGGCGGTCAAGTGCAAACTACGAATCTCTGATCCATTCAGTGCACACTAGGTTTATACTACTGGCTTACTACCTACATTCTATTAATTCCTATAACACACCCCATTGGATATACATTAAATCAGATTTCTAGTTCACTCTCGCGATTGAATTCAGCCAATCAGTCCGATATTGCTACATGTTACACTATACACTTAACATAATAGCTACCGTGACCACAATATTGTTTATATCCAGTGCACACATTCGAATAATTAATCAAAATCTCTTTATCGAAAACAGCAACAAGAAAATCTTACATTACCTACCTAAAAATACATTTAAAATAAAATATTGTTTATATAAACGTAAAATAGCTTTCAGCGAATGTCACAAGCTAATTTATTATATAAAAGTTGAAAATATTTTCTTGGTTGTAAATATTTATATTTCCAACTTCCAGTATGCAGGAGGTACTTTTAAAAAATTAACAATTTTTTTTGACGTAAAACATTTCTTCCAGAATTTCAAGTTTGGACAGGTTTTTAATCATTTAGCAGTGAGAAATTTCACGCCCGGTTGCGTCTCAGTCGTCAAGCGTAACCGCAGTGTGACGTACAGCCCTCTAGTAAGTTTACAGGGAACATTTACTTGTCAGTATGGTGCGTTAAAACATCGTCGCACCAGGCACAGCGCTGCTTTTTATAAACACCACAAGTGCTCTGTACTTGATCGTTGTGAGTAATTAAAGCCATTATGATGATTTCTTGCCATCATGCTACATTCTACTACTACTACGTTCCATTTACCATACCATGCCATCTACGAGTATACCTATGCACTACTGCCATCTACATACATGCACGATAAACGTTTTTTTACAGTCTCGTTCACTTGTCACAATCCAGTTTCAGTTCTTTATCTGTAATTTTTGTTGGAAATTATTTGTCTACAGCTGATAATAATAATCTACAAACATACATACAGGTATTATAAACTAATTTCATTTAAGATCAGATATATTATCTGTTCATTTTAGTTAAATACTTTGAAGATATGATTATTCGTAAACATTTTAATATAATTAAAATGTCTCCTGGGCAATAAAATGAATATATGGAGATTTATTAAAATTTAAAATTCATACAGATTTTATAATTTTCAGATAATATTTAGACGGGTATAATTCTCGTTGAATAATTTACTTATTATTATTTTTAAAATTTACTCTTCAATTCATGTAATTTTTAGTTTGTTCCTTTTAATTAATTTTAGAAACGCACTTTGTTGAATTCTCTTTTTTTTACGCGGTGACAATACTTGAAATATTTCAGTCTCTGTCGCACTTAAAACTATCGATCTCGGTTAATGTATTCCTGTCTCGTCTTGAATCTCGACACGAATTACCAACAGTTTGGCATTACAAATTCTGTGAAATTTCACGTGTACGCTTAATCTCCATCACACATGTACTTAGCGCAAGTATACCGACACTTGGAATTAAGTTTAAAATTAATGTGACTTGTGTAACGGATATAATTATATTATTTCACTGTATGTATATTCTCATATATTTCAAACCAATTTTGTCAAAAAAAAATTCATCACATTTTAATCTCGTTGATGGAACGGTATTGATTTCGGATTTTTTTCGACATCATCTCATATTTCCTTTGAACAACTGAATAAGATACAAGATTAAATCAGAATATCATATTCACTGTAATTTAATAATCACATTGACCTTTCATTGTTTAATTAAGTATAACAGGAACATTTCTAATATGCGAATCGTGCCACTGAATGTCAACAATTGGTAAAATATTCTACAATGTTTATTTATCCTGCTAAAACGACAGTACTGCCATGAATTGCTTTTAAAATATTCAAAGTTATTTGACTATCGTAGTTCAATAATGCGATAAGCGTAGGAAATTTGCCGCGTACAGAATATTCCTACAAGTTAAATCGTGCGTATTCATCAAAAATCAAAGAACTTTTTTCCATTTCCAGAATGAAATTGCGCGACAATCATCTGTGCTCCATAACCTCATTTCTCCCCTTCAATATAGCACCAGTTAAAGTCTCAATAACTTTCCAACTATAAATGTCTCCGTGAACTGCTCTTCCAGCAAGGCAATCTCTCTCTCGTCTCTATTGCTTTTCTCCTTCTCTATTCGATATTCTACATTTCTCTACACACGTTTACAAACTCATAGTACACGTGCACCAACAAATACGATCAAATGGTTTTTTATTTCTGTCTCTCTCTGTGAGCAGTATGAAAACATCAATTACATATCTTCAATATACGTATATTTTTTTATTTTCCAAAGCGTCGAGGGAATTAAACTTTAGTACCTGCGCCGTTGGGGATCTGGCAATCATCAGAGATTCAGGCGTGAAAGTGTAAGGCATCTGGAATTCCATCCAGGCAACCAGCAACACACACCAGTAACACGGCACAGCCGGTATCGTCTAATTAATGTTACGAATAATGTCATATTCTACCATCAATACAGTAACAACAAACAATATTAATAAACATGACATTCAGCAATAAATGTAACATATTTGCCGGGAAAAATATCACAATTATTTACACATATATGTATGTATATATTTCACTGTTGAATTTTCAGTAAGAAAACACATGAATAAAATAAACTTTGACAACAAACATTAACAAGCTAAATACATATATATTATAATATATGCACATAGGTACATATAATCCTATTTTAATCTCCAAACAAAATAATTTATGCCACAATAATTAACTAATTAGTTAATTTCCAAATTTGACCTTTGGCTTACTCATGTGTTTTCGTTTGAGAAGAATAAATTACGCATTATAATAATATAATTGTATACAACATTTCAATTTATCCATTTACTATATATAACTGGTTAAGGTGTAGCAAATAAAACATAAAAAAAGCTAGTAATGTGTAGAAATATTATGAAAGGAAGATATTTGCCATTCGTAACCTAAACATACAAAACCACAATTCTAAAGTAACAAAAAGCACACAACCAATAACCGAGGTGAACGTATAACAATTCAGTGTTTCACAGAAACCAACATTTCCTGTTTTACTTTTCTTTATGGATATGAAAATTCCATCTAACAAAATTTAATCTCGAGGATCAGTGTGAAAGTGTCGGTGGTATGAGCATAAAACGATATGGCTGGCCTTAAGAGACGACTGGTCTGATAAGTACATGTGCTACTTGTGCATATGAGCACGTAGAACCTAATAATATATCTGGTACTTATACTTTTCTACACTTGCAAGCAAATCCTGTCGGTACACGTGGCTTGTTGCGCTTTATTTATCCATGATCACGCGTACATGAAATTTACGATACAGCTAACGGATTTAGCGGGATCACAATGAATATATTATTGTTGTTTAATGGCAATACGTATCAACACACATGTGTTACACATCGATTTCCCTTTTGCATTGCAACGGCACTAACTCAAATCTCATTACTAGCTGTAATGTAAATGCACACAATATCTGTTTTTGTACTGACACCATAAACAGTGCACTTTATTTTGTTGACTCAATTCTCTTTCATCAAGGGAAAGAAAATCAGTAAAAATATATCTGTATTATATAATATGTAAATAGTGGAATAATGCAATTATTCCAGTCACATACTAATGTGTACATTTGTCCATGTGTACGAATATTGAATCAATTTTTATTGCACTGCACACAATGTACGCATGCAGTAAACATTATCTTCAACATTCAAATGTATTGCATAATACGTACATACATACATTCCGAACTGGCATATTTTAATATCCGGTATTTGTGCATTTTCACCCCATCGACACTGAGAGAACTCATTTAGTGAAATTGGAAAGGGTGAACAAACACATTTCTGTTTTTGTACATACAATGTATAACACCTGCCCCCCCCCCACCTCCCTGCCATGATAGTAGCAAAACACTGAATTTATAAATACATTTCTGTTTTCATGCTTTTAGTGTTTATTTTTGTCAGTAGCTAGGTGTACATACAGTTTTTTATTTACATGATCAAATAGAGTATAATATTTCACATATTATCACTTTTCGTAAAGGAAAGACCCACTATGATGTGTATAAAATGTATACACACGGCCGTGTGCACGTATGGACGTAACAATGATTAATATGTTCCACAGAACAGCTGACCGATACAAAGCTTAAAGTTTCCAGTGTGTGTTATTTACAAATATCCAGTATTTATTATAACGGCTGCTAGGTATGTTCGAGTGATTTCACTTACGACTTGCTGTATGTCACAAGGGTGCATTTTGTGGTCGTTGGAGAATGCATTGTAATCCGAATCAAGCTGTCACAGTTCAGTCCGTTTATACCAATTTATTAAAGGATGAATGTGCATGCAGTCTCTGGACTGCAATAATTATGCCCAGCAGCGTACTGTCGTAAACAGGCTGATGTATATGCATGACGTTTTATGGCATCCGTTCTTACTGGTGCGCACACACACATACACACATACACTGGTATAGATTCGCAACGAGCTGTTCGCTAGGTGGTGGTGATTCTCAGCCAACTGTGTGTCCTCGTTACTTACATAAAAGCACATCCATGTATGTATATGTTTTATACATGCAATCACAAAACGTAAATACAACTTGCAAGTACGTTATGTGATCAAATTAAATACGGACAAAGTGCCAGTGCTGAAATTGGGTACTTAGATTCGTGAATATCTCCAAAATGTAAAATTTTATTCACCATATGATCTTTACAAGTTAAAATAAATACTATTTATAGTTTAGATTAACATTATTTGAAACTAATAATGTGAATGTTATCTCAACTAAAATTATTAATTCAATTGTTCCGTGCAGAATTTATTGAAAACCAATAATATAGTTTAAAATTATGAAATGTACGAGTTTTAATATGAAGAAATATTAAAATTGCTCATAGCAAAAAAAAGAAACGTAGAATATGCACATGAAATCATTTTAACTTTAAAACTTTCAAGTTCTTCTATCATTGACTGATGTTAATCTTATCATGCAAAAATCTATCCCTGAAAACGTGACTGGAATAACGCTTTAAGCTACTACTCAACCAGCCTTTGTTTAAAGTGGCACATTTGCAAAGACAGTCAGGCCCTGAAAACACATGTCTTTCACAACAGCTTGCACGATTATTTAACGCCGTATATAAAATTCTACTACAAGTCATAATTTTACATTTTACACTTTATGTAACACACATTACACACTGGTACCCACCACATCGATAAATGAAGAAGAACTGTTTCACTTGTCATTTAGTGAAACTAGGAAATAAATATTTACTTATATTTACGTTCTAAATAATGCAATTTTCTCTATTATATATACCAGAAAGCCAATACTTCTACGTTGACATTTGACATTGTTGTATGCGGTGCTACTCGGTCCGTAATATTATATTTTATGCATCTATTTAACAGAAATAATGAGAAATATTTCAATTATAACCAGAACATATAACGTCAGTCTGTCAGTATATTATGTTACCGAGATCTGCATTTCAAATAATATAAATTACTATGTCCTTGTTATTAAATTTGACGTAAACAAGCATATATAGTTTACATATTCATAGGTTACAACAAGAATCTGAAATTTTTTGATCACTCGCTTGGCTAAAAGAATTGTTATATTTCCTGGCAAAAAAACAAATTACAAGAAATTCTCTGAATATTTAATAACTTGTGAATTCCGGGGAATGTCAGCAGATACAATTGGTAAGAGATTACTAGAATTATGTAGAATGAATGATAAAGGTATGAAGGCAGTGACGTTATCGATTGTGAAATTGACACTAATATGTGTCGTCATATTGGTAAGTGTCGGTGGTAACGTGGCTTTTCGTACGGGCGCTACTGGTTCGTCTGAAATGTCAGATTAAACAGAATGCAGGGTGAGTTACGAGCGGACGTCAACGTTCGCTTATAAGCCAGCAACGGCCCGCAGCAATACTAGGCTAGGCTGGGCTGGATTGCTTGAAGTTTGTCTGGTGGTGCTTCTGGCGCTGGTGCTGCTTCTGTAGATATTTCAGGCTGCAGTGAGCGCGATTATCCTTTTTCCTTAGGACGGGATGCGCCTACTCGCAATTCTTGCTGCCACAGATGCTGACTTCCATAAATTTTGCGCTGTACGACTTTGAGAAAACACGACGCTGATCTGTTTCGAATTACTTTGAATCTGTCACTCTTGCCTCGAATACAGAAGGATACAGAATTTTTTTCTCTAAATATACCGAAAAACAACTTTAATTCAAGACATCACGTCGCCAAAATCTAAAGTGAAAAAGCCATCCTATATATATATATATATAGGAAACAAACCAATTTAAACTATAAAACTAGAACTAAATAAAAAAAAATATTGTTTAAAATTTCAACATTGTTATTCCAATTGACACTTTTTTAAAGTTTTAACCTTTCCATAGTAGAAAAAATTCAAACAATATATATGCAGTTCAATTAATTTAGAGGAAAAAATCATTTTGCACGCATTATTCAGTGGCTCTGTAAATTATTTTCATATATCTGAGAAGTTGGAGTATACATCTGACGACCGCTGTTTATCTGAACGGCTGGAGTTCGTATTTCCAATCAGCATTTCGTTGTTTTGTTGCTCCGACGAAATTGGAAACTGTCAATGCGAGAACAGTTGATTCCCCTCCATATCCCACATGATTCAAACTTTTTTATTTTGGACATATAAAAGTTAAATTTTCCATCTGTTTACTTGTAGCATGCCTTTGTTGGCTCCAAAACTCTACTGTGCATTCATAAAATATTTTCATTTTACAAAACGGACTAAGGTGAATTAATATTGCATTGGATATTTTAAACAATCATATACAACAATTATTATTATATTAACAACAAGGGAATTATTGTAATAGTATTCCTCAATATATAGTTTAGAATTGTATTTTGTATTAGTTAATATATAGTACATACTTTCTATATCATGCATACAGTCTGTAGGTTGGTTTGTATGTTATATTTTAACTAAATTACCTCGATGTAACATATGTTATAGTTTATATGCTTGTCTATTTTTTGCTTCATAAAACTTTCATATTAGTATATAAATTCAGTATTCACTCTGCAAATGCGTTTATTACTATCATAAATTAATTATTACCATAGAGTGGTTATTAGGTAATTAATATTCTATGTTACAAAATGTTGTGCGTAAATATTTGCATAGAAATAAGTATATAAATTTTGAAAAATGTGAAAATACAACTTGAAGCTTCGTATTAATAGCAAAGGTACAACCCTTGAACTACACCAGCGCTACCTTCATAAATAAAAATGAGTTAGATATTCATTTCAAGTTAAAAAATTCAGGTGGCGTCTTTGACCGTATTAATTTTGGTCTGTAGAACATAAATGTGTTTTTAAAATAGCCATTTCCTCAATAATATTTCATCAGTATGTTGTCATTCATTAAGTTACTAGTAGTATATATTTATATTTAATTCATTGTTAACGTGCAAGTCGAGTACTAAATTGACCTCGCAATAAGATTTATCCTAAAACAAGCCACCATTCGAAAGAAATGCTTTAAATTTTCTCGATATTTATACGAAAGTGACTAGATTTATTTTTTGTTGAATTGACAAATTATCTGATGAAATATTAAACAACATAATCTATTTTCTCTGAATTAACTAATTTATAAAACGAGTATTTTGTTTGCGAGTGCCATGACAGGTTTATTCCAGTTATATTCTCTGTAACACCGTTGTTTCTGTATAAAAGTATAAACAAAATGAAATCTTATTCCCGTGAGAGACGCGAGGCCGTTTTTACTAATGGAATACCTCCAGGGATGAACCAATTACACTTTGTAATTCAAGTACAACAATAAAAATAATAATAAAACAGGAATCAACAATGCAAAGTTTAATAATATCACGCACGTGTACAGCAACAATACAAAAGGCAGAT
>JAGJTL010000112.1:1828598-1855131 GCA_022063505.1 Calosoma granatense
ATTTAGTAATTAGTAGTACCTGTTTTAAATGCATGTAAAATATATTTAAAATAACGTCGAAAATAAATCCTATGAAAATTTATTTCTTATTTATATTTTAATTTCAATATTTAGTTTCTTTTTTGATATACGCAATTTCATATACAACCATAATCTTGTAAATTATAATTGATAATTTTTATAAAATGTAAAACACTTACCGTTCCATTGTCAAAATATTGCACTCCTCGGTTCAATAAGACGACGTTCTCATTACAGATGTGTTATATCCGGCTGCACCGTCTGGAGAAGATAGTCTTTGTACATTGTTTTATTGTTTTTTTTTTCACTAGAAATAACACTCGCGTTTTAATCTACATAGTTATCCAGTCCTGAATGTTGTTAATATTGACTATTCCTCCAATATCCAATTGCTTACAGATACCACAGGTTTTCTTATACACTAACACTTGTTAAAACACGTTTGAAACGTATCACCAAACATACACATGCATTCGCGAGTCAATGTTTACATTTCGGCGTTACATCCAGTCACATATCTGCATGTACTGAAGAATACGTAACTCAAAGGTGCATGTTTGCAGTCTGCATGTCTCAGAAGAGCATGTCTGCAAACTTCATGATTGTGATGAACGATCTGTACGTCATGCAGCATGACAAAGCAGTTTCTCTGAACCAACTAAGAAATAAAGTAACGCGCAACACATTCACTGCTTCACTAAACTTGTCGTTACACTAACAAATAAGTTTAATACACAGCAATATTTACGCGAGTATAAACTCGTACTGAACTGTCCGGTATGTACACGATCATTCATTTACATAATTAATCAGAAGTGTTAACTCGGACGCAGATTATTTAATAACTTGCTTACAGCGATGTTCGTTAATGGATGAAAATGTAACACTCCATGTTTACATCATAGACTTGTCCGAAATATTAAAAAAACATGAGTCATTCATTGTGTACACGTACAACTTATTATGAAATTTATTTTACTTTATTCTGTTTTAGTATAATGGTCTGGTAAGTATGAAATATACATATATTACGATCATTTATTTATATTATTTCTAAATGTTTAGTACGTACTTACGTGCTATACACAGTAGTAAATATTATTGTCATTGCAAGTATAGTCTGATTAACAGCATGATATGGTACAAGTGAGGTAATTCGTATATTTTCAAGCTGGGCACGAATAGCTTAGAACGATTCCTGAAAACGAGCTGCCGAACCATTTTAGTGTGTCTGCGAGAGCCATTTCAATTTGTCAGGCCACCTTTTTCACGATCCGCCTAAAATACACCCTCAGGACTTCCTTCGTATGCTCCCAGAAGTATAAAATATCAGTTGGAGGTTACAGGATCGCATACACATTCCTACATATACATATATATACGCACACATGTACATATGTATGGAAGTGTAACGCACATTTACAATAAAATATACATTAATTTTTATATCGTACAGATACGATGTTTCCATAAATCGATTTACAACATAACTCTTCAATGATAAATAATCTTATACAACACCTTATATATTCTTCTGTAGTCTTGCTGAAACAGGAACAGGAAGAATGTATATTTGAAAAATCTATAGTATTCAAACTACTTATCTATGGTAACTCGCCATTATACATTAGTAGAATTCAAATGACTTTGATTTCAAACAGGTTAACTTGACATTTGCTAATCTGATTCTAGATACAAATCTTCTTATGATATTAAGTCAATTTTACAATAAATGTCTTACTATCTCTATATACATACATATGTACATATCTGAACAAAAACAAGCAAGTGTGTGTGAATTGGAGGGAAAGGGGAATGCGTGTGTGAGATTCGTGATCCCTAGTGCACGTGTTCAGAATTTCGTGAACACCTTCAGAGTTCGTAGATGCAAATCTGCTGTAAGACTCGTAGAAATTACAGACAGAACGATAAACCGCAAATTAGAGGGGGCTGTGGAAGCCATTTCTGCATACGTTCTCCACACATTACGTCTAAAGACAGCAATAGAAGAGGATGTGAGTGCCCCCAGGATTCATTTCAATTATTCATATTTCCGCAGCACTATCATGTATGTAGTTCACGTGCACAACATTGTTTAACCCAACGAGCTAGACAGCCAGACAGTATGTACATACGTACATATATATGTATATGTATATATGCATGTACAAGAACTCTCTAGTAGTCATTCTTGCTTACACTGAATACTAGAAATGTATCCTTGCAGCGAACATAAATCATGTTCCATTTCCAATCAGTGTACCTAATTGTAATCTGGTAAACATGCTTGTGCTTTGATAACTGATTAGTGAAACCATGTTTACTTTACATGCTACGTAAAGTACTGTTTGTATATTCGGTAATTTCAAACAGTTAATGCAGGGCTCGGCAAATGTCCAAACGTTACTCTGATTCTAGCCGTCATATTGACGTACGCTAAAGCAACCAAGAAATGTCTTGCAAATATCATCATAGTAAGATGAAACATGAATAACTAATAATTTGTTCTTTAATTAATCAACGATATAACTTCGCTAGGCACAACTGCCAAGAATTACGGTAGGTATGTACATACCTCTTATAACAAAACGAATTGAAAACTGCTGGTTGATTACAATGTTATCAGAGGCATGATTGTGATGAAACTGTTAGAGAAGAGAAAATGTGACAAGCGGGAGTGTTAAGCTGAGACGTCGACGGCATGTCATCCCGCTGAGCTCTATCGCTAAGCCTGCGAATCCAATCTATTTGGAAATGATTGGAAAAACAACGCAGCCTGTATTGCTGGGCCGGCTGCTACTGCTGCTTGTACGGCTGTTGCTCGCTGCTTGCTGCCTTGCTGTGCCTGTGCCTCTCTCATCCTTTCAAGCACAAATGACACGTCCCGCTACTTGAACCGAATAACTTTTAACAATGTACCTATTCATGAAGCACCCGACTTTTACATTTTAACCTTCATTCTGAAATGTTGTTTTCAATCATCAACAATAAAACACTTTTCAAACAAAATCTTGACGAAGATTTAAATTTCAATCTAAATAATACAATCTAAAATACCTTGAACCTTGAAATGTTATAAATAGATACGTTTCTTTTTCTTTTGAATATGTAAATGAATATACATACTGAATACATGTCTATTAACAATATGATACTAATAATTACAGTTTCATTATAAAACAAAGCACAAATGCTAAGGATCAGAATTTTAATATTTAGGCACAAGATAAAAATAAATTATTTCGATGTTCTGAATTCATTTATATCATAATTAATTTATATGTATAGAATAATTAAGTACATACTAACAAAACTATTGTTATTCTTAGTTAACTCATAATTAATAGGTACATTTAATTATTACATCTAATCAGAAATTAAAAAGAGTATTTGTTAGAGAACTTTGATAACAATGTTTCTGAAAAAGAATTCTAAATTAGATCAAATTAACACAACTTACTAGAAACGCAGTGGGAATCAAGACTTTTGATATTGTACCGCCATTTTACACGTCATACAACTTCCGGCGGAGCATAACCTAGTTTAAATGAAATAAGAAATTTAAAACAGTTTTTTATAATAAAAGAAAAATATGCATATCAGCAAACATGAATCTTAACTAAAAGCAATACAAATTGCACAGAGAAAAATTAGCATAATATAAACGAACACTCAACTGTAGTGCCGCGATAAATTGTAAACAAAAGAACATGAATTGAATTGAATTGAAATGCGCAAACGCGACCTACTTAAATTGCGATGCCAACGACAAACTGGCTTTAATATGAACTAAAGCGAAGAGAACGATGGTAGTAACAATTATTGTATTACTATTTTATTCTAATAAAATAAATGGATAAAGATATGTATAATATTATATGTAATACTATGTAGAATATACATGCATATATTCAAATAACACACTTGTCCACTTTACTTTTATTTACATTAACCAACAATTTTTTACATCAGCATACAGTTAAGCAATACATAATTTTCTTTTAATTATTCTTTATTTTATTATTCGTTTATCTATATGCAATGAATTATTCACAAAATAAATATAATATTTAAATAACCACCTTTCGATTAACCAAATTTGTATAAAATGTCAGGAAACGTATATAGAACATATGTAGCGTGAAATATAGAAATTGTGAATCAAAATCAATATCTGCGCGAAAACTACAGCGTCGCGACGTTGTGCTCGTGTTGAGGTACACAAAAGCGGTGTAAGTAGGTATCCATTGGCATCCATTTCGCGCACATTTGCATAGCCGTGCTTGTGACTGCTGCTAACCGCACTGTGTTGTGTCTATCTGATCAGCTGTTCCTGTCAAATGAAATGAACAGACATGGCACAAAATAATATGAACGTTCTGTTAGGATATGAAGACGAGTCTATACTAGAGAAACACAATGGAATGGTTAATTTTACCACCAATAAAATTGGAGGAAAACCGGTAAGTACAAACACTGACATTTTATAATGAAACATTTCAGTAAACCAAGTAAATGTTATGTACTTCATGTATTCAAATACACATTGACATATTGTGAGTGAAAATGGTGACGTTATCAATGTTAATAAATAATTCAGAAAAAAAGTTCATATGTGGAGGAGCTGGGATTTGAACCCAGGACTTTCAGCATGCGAAGCAGACACTCTACCACTGAGTTACACCCCCTTGTAATAATGATTTGTTTAAAATTAGTTTTTAAGTACAACGAGGTGATAATCATTATATTTACATAGTTTATATGTTTGTTTTCAGGACTGGCCAACAAGTACTGAAATAAAAGAACCGACATGCCCTTTATGCGAATTTCCTCGCCCTTTAGTAATTCAAATATATGCACCACTAGAAAATTCAAGTTTCCATCGTACTCTATACTTATTTGCATGTATTAATCCAAACTGTTGGAACCAAAATGACAGGTATGTTGTGAATTAAAGTACTTATAATGTATCAGCCATAATACCATTATTTACTAGCTGGATTTGCCTGAGAAGTCAAGTACTGGAACAGAATACTGATGTAGAGAATGTTGCTACATTAGCTTCTAGTAATACATTAGCCGTAACTGATTGGTGTCAAGATGCAGATGACTGGGATGACAATAATGCAAACATTAATGAAGAAAACGGCAATTTAATCAGCCCGTTGCAACCAGAACATCCCAGTGACGATGAAGAGAGTTGCAGTTTTGAAGAAGTTGTACGAGTTGGTTTAGGACACTTGACTGTTGATGATAGAAATGCTAATACTGGAGCCATTGTCGGAGATTTACAAGGTAACAATTGCACTGTGTTTGTGTAGTTAGAATAATATCAAGTATGTGTTGGTCTTATTCATATTCAACATTTGGTACTATTCCAAAAACAAAAATGTTTTAGTCAAAAACAGGCTAGTAGTGTTTTACTTTAGTGTAAATAAAAAACCATATATTTTTACTTTACATATATTTCTGCAAGTAATATTTGGTTACACAACGACAACATATTACACTATTTAACAATATTTTACAACTTAACAAAATTAGTAACAAGAATTCGATTAATTGTTGAAGTTACTTTATGCTTCTGCTATTTTAGATTTTTTTCATTAGAAAATGTGATACATTTTCATATGTAAGGAACGTAATCATAGTAGCTGGCGTAACTCGTAATAAATTAGTTCCGAGTCCTTTATAGAACCCTCGCCAACCTTCATAACTCCAAGTTTGTGTCATACAATCAAATGAGCTCGTGTACGTATAATGTTGATTCTGTAATCTAGCTCGTACCACTTGATACGGATATGTTAATGAAACGGCTGTCAACTTTGAAACGGCTGCAAAACTTAAATACTCAATGGTGGTTAGTTTCGTAGTAATAGGTACATTTTTATACTGATTATATCTGTTCTTCAGTTCTTCATATGTCATAAACTGTACTGCTCCATGTGAAACACCCAGTATTCCAGGAAATATTCCTTTGTAATATCCAGCCAAACCTTCAGCCCGGTATATTTTCACTAGTGCATCGAACATTCCATTGTATCTTACTCGGTTCTGTGACTTTATTTCTGCGCAGTCCCCATATTGCAAACACATTCGTGTTTTAATCACCCATATAGGATTCGTTATAAAGAGTGTCAGTATACCAGCTTCACATGCTGCTAACAGATGTGTACTTGCAGGCAGTGCTTTGCTACTGTCGCCTCCCTGTAATTTAGCCTTGATGCCATTATAAAACAAAAAGTACAGACCCCATGAGCTTCCTGATCCCCACAAATTCGGCGTTACACCACGGTACAATCCTTGGAAACCTTCTTGCCGTAAAATTGTACTAAATGCGTTCCATATACCTTGATATTTTGGAGCTGACACCATGCGACCATCGTTGACAGCAAAACGAATTTTTATTAAATCCAGTGGGTGCAATATTAATGTGGATGTCAGTCCTCCCGAAACCCCGGCAATTAAATGTTCATGCTTTACATTATTTAACCACTCGAAATGTCTAGAAGTAGCTGTGGTCGCCGTCATTATTTTATTTTATAAAAAACTGATAGTCATTTCGCAACAGAACGTTCACATGTCATAATTGCCGGAGGTTAGATTTTCGGTACATAAACGTCAATAATAAGATTCTATGCTTTTGCCATCTACCGTATAACGTCAAAGTACGAATTGGACGTTTTATGCGTAGTCCTTGATAGTGCAGTGGTTAACATCCTCGCAAAATCGCGCGGGAGATCGGGTTTCGATTCCCCGTTGAGGACAACTTTTTTTTTTCTTTAATATTTGTTAATTATTTTAAAGGTGGAGGAGCTGTTGGAAGACAACATTCACCTACTGCTACGGCGGAAATTGAAGGAGATGAAAGTGAAATTGTTACAATTGACTCACCACTTGCTCCTCAACATGATATCGCCGCTTTACTGCAAGAAGTTACTCCGTTGCCACAAGAGCTTTGTCAAAAAGCACAAAGTGATCAGTCTTCTTTTTTTCAATTTTTACCATCATTCATCAGCGTTGGAGAAGAAAATGGTGGCGGCAACACACTGTCTGGTGCAATGATGTCCGATCATCACATCCGGGATTTATTGCAAGAATATCAGCAAAATAATGAGGATGCAGATCATCTTCTGCATGTTGAACAAATTCCTGGTGGACAAAATGATTCACCTACACTAGAAAAATATGAAAAAAGTGTTCCAGCACATGGTGATAAGATGTTTCATCATTTTCTTACTAAAATTCAATTGAATCCGGGTCAGATATTACGGTAAATATAGAAAAGAGAAATAATTGTATGATTTATATATGTCGGTAATTGCAATGTAATATAAATTACAGTTATAGTCGAGGGGGTCCACCACCTCTGTTACTTCATCCAATTCAAGACATGCCAAAGAAATGTAAGCATTGCCAGGGGGAGCTGGGATTTGAAATGCAAGTTCTGCCCACACTGATTCCGAAGTTACGACTGAAAGGTGTGGAAGATCAGAATGGCAGCCGTATTGAATTTGGCACAATATTGGTGTTTACATGTAATCGCAGTTGTTGGTCGTCCGATAGCACAGTCCGTGAAGAAATAGTGATTGTACAATCAGAGAAATTTTAAGAATCATAACTAGTCCACTTGTTGATAGTAAATATGATGTCAATTAAGTGTGCATATGCTACGTAGTGCAGGATCTGCAGTTTCAGTCCATTAACTAATATTATTACCTACATACTTTATAATTATGATATCCATGACACTATGCTATTCATCAAAGTTAATTAGGTGCTACAATGCATTTCCTTCAGTCATATTAGTACTTTGTATCAGCCTTATGAGGTAAATTTGTGTAATATTTACTGATAGATGTTTTACAAAGAAAACAACTTTTCCTAGAATTTTTAAAAACTGTTGGATCAAAAAAAGTCTTCAATAAAAATAAGAAGAATAACATTTCTTTCACTTGAGCACCTCATCTGCGTATACTTCATTGTTATTCGATACAGATTCAGTGGGTGATAACAATGCCTTCCCAGGATATGTTTAGCAGAGAAATAGAAGTGTGTTCAAAAGTGTTGACAATAGATCAGAAATTAGAGGGCGATGTTAATTGTGTAGTTTGGGATGCTGCCCTGGTACTAGCTAAGTACTTGGAAGTTCAGTGTTCTAAACAGACGTTATCCTTAGAAAGGGTCAATGTTGTGGAACTTGGGTCCGGTCTAGGATGTGTTGGATTATCCGCAGCATGTTTAGGGCAAGTAAATCACACATCGATTCATCTATTCTAACCTATATGCTTGTACACTCCTGTAGTATGATGACACCGTGGCAACTATTTTCATAGAGCATATTTGTTATTTTTATATTAAAATAATTTACTATATCGTATGTTTCTGTTTCTTTATATGTATCGTCTGATGACAAATATAATACTGGTAAGTTTTAATAAACTTTCAATAAAAACAGATGTGTTGCAACGTTATTCATTCACCTGTTCTAAAACAATAATAGTGAATGAAACATTTCTAATTGAAAACATTTTAGGGCCAATGTCGTATTAACAGATCTCAAGGAAGCAATTGCATTGTTAGAAAGAAATATTGTCAAGAATTTGGAGACAATTAAAAGTGCAAATGGTAGTGCAATTGCTAAAACATTCCACTGGGGAGATGAATTGAGTTTAAATGTCAAACCTGACTTAATTTTACTTGCAGATTGCATTTACTATAAAGAGGTAAAACTAAAGTGACATTTTTATTCATTTCAATGTTAAAATATGCATATTTTAGGCAATATCATTGTTAGCAAAAACTTTAGTCGATTTATCAACACCTAGAACGGAAATACTACTGTCACAAGAAGAAAGAGACAGTGACGAACAACGAAGTAACTGGAATAATTTCGTAGAAATAATTAAAAAACATTTTACTGTAACAGAAATACCTCTTTCCGAACAACATCCACAATATCGAAGCCACGATATTAAACTATGTAGACTAAAAAAGTTATAATCTTAATGTAATTTGTATTTGAAATAAATTTCCATATTATATGTAATAAAATATTTGTTTTATTTTATCAAATATTCTATGCATACAAAGTATACAACATATCGACTAGTCAAATGCCTGGCCACTAATATAATACTACATATAAACCATCCTGATGAGTATAAACTATGCACATTTAACAAAAATATAATAATAATACGAACATCACAGAATAAGGGTAACCAACTTATGTATCAATGCATAAAACTAAATGTTTTTAAGATACAAGACCAACACTTTATTAGTACTACGTACTATTAAGTACTAGAGTAATACGTTGATTTTTATACGAGAATGAATGACATTATTGCATTTTTTATAATTCAGTATGAGATTGTTTAAAATAGTAATAACATTTCTAATACATATGATATCAATACTAAAACTTGATAAAAATATTTAAACCCGAAAGACATAATTAATACATCAGTTTCAAAATATCGAAAATTACGTTGTGACCTTCTTGGTTATGATAAAACTTATTGCAAACAGTAAAAAGTAAACAAAATACTGTAAAATAAAATTGAGCAAGTAATGTTCGTTTGCTCAAAATAAAATATGTATCACATAATTAAAAATAATTACTCGTGTACTTGTGCTTCGGAATTAGTTAATTCTACAGGTACTGTTGGTCGCACGAGGCGTATTCTTATTGTTCTTCTCTGATCTGACGGATGAACTAAATCACTTTTATTCCGCCAGTCCCATCTTTTCTCTTCTTCACGTCGCCTTCGGCGATCAACGTAACCTATGATACAGCTGGCCGGGATCCAGATGAGTGCTGTCACCAAGATAACCGTGCCCACTATGTTATCACGCAGGAATAGTAATACTTTATTGATATTTATATCTTCAATAATATCCCAGAATCGTTCTACTACATCCTGTACTGTTTTTTCACACACGCCCTGGAAATAATATTTATTACAAATTTAGTATATTTCAATAATTGTATCTAAAAAAATAATACAGTATTGTGCTAAGCACACTACGTTCAATTATATTTTAAATAATGAATTATTATGATGATTTCAATATCATACCTTATTGCAGAATCCTTGTATACAAGGTGTTCCATCTTGTAATATATCTTGCGGATCCACGGGGAAACACGTTTCATTCATACTGGTTCGGCAGCAACGTTTGCAAGCATTTTCAACTGAAAATTCTAATTATTAATACTTTCTAACGATACACATGCAACGTTCACATACTTATATCACACATGCAACTTTGCAATCCTTGTGTCTCACAGTACGGTATACATTTTCCTAAATGACATCGACCACGTTCTAAACAATCTGTTCCGTCAGCCATCGGAGGACTTCTTGGACATTCTGATTGCATACCAGTGCACCTGGATTCTTGTTCGCACGTTGCATATTGTGCTTCACGACATTTCACGCCGACTGGCATGTATTGACAGTTCTGACAACACGGTGAATTTTTGTCACTGCAATGGAAAGCATACATTACGTCATATGACGTCTTTAGTACAATATTATAATAAATATCAGTACATTGTTTGTCATTTAACAAAATATTTACACATTCTTTGTTGAAGTGGTTTTGAAACAATTATTCTTACCTACACACTGCCCCTTGACTACGGCGTAATTTACAATTTTTATCACAACAAGCGTCATTATCCTCCGTGCCTAAAAGACCAGCATCGCATTCCTCGTCACCTTCAACTCGCAAATTGCCACAGAAACTCTCTTCTGGTTCTGAGAAACAGCGACCAGATTTCGCTTGTAGCACTTTACGAATAGACCGTAAACTGCACGGTGAAAATCTCTATATCATTGAATTCATATTGACACACATATATCACATGGAATTAAATACTCGAATATACACATACTTTATTATTGACATCGTATCCGCTGACACTGTACGTGTACATTAAGTATGATCCGCCTTGACTAGCGCTGGGAGAACATTCCGGGATATCTGGATCATGTTCTGAGCCCCAGTTGTGACCAAACTCATGAGCGGTTACCAGATCAGCCTCGCGAGTTATTACTCTTTGACCATAATGGTTACGGCTTGAACTTAAACCGGAGTTTAAGTATAAAGTGTAACCGTTTTTAAAGTATTCTGTTAGAAGAAAAAAAGTGGTTATACATTCTAGTCATTTAGTAATAAATATAATTAAATCATGCACAAGCATACAAGTTTAATACTGACGCGAGATGTATATGATGATTAAACAAATTATTAATTTCTGTTGTATCTATGTACAATATGTACACCTCTATTACTACGGCAATTTAAAGTTAAAATAGTTCATTTAAAAAAGGGTAAATGTGAAACAAAATACCACATGAATATTATGTTTCGCGTGCGACTAAACTGTAGGTTAAATTCATGCACTACATAGTATTACGGAAGATACAAAGTAACCATGTTATTAGTACCTGGGGTACAAATGCCCCCTACAGAATTGCGTCGTGGAGAACCCACATATGCCAGTCCTAAGATGCCACCCTCAAATTTGAGATCAGTAAAGAGATGTGCGAGACAGAAATCCTTGTGACTATATTCCCTACTGAACACCTGTTAATTCCCAGAAGCAACAAAGTAGCCATTAATAGCGGTTCCAAAGCCATGTAATTAGTATAACAGTAATTCCAATAATATTACAAATTAAATACACTCCCACTAGGTGTTAAGAGTACAAGGCGAATATTATTTAAATATATAGTGAAAAAAATATATAAACCGCGTGAACATATCCCTCCGAATGAATGTATCCTCGGCGAGGCAATGAATGCTAATCCCAGAACTGAAGTGAACTGATTCTTGAACGTTTGGTGCGTGAATAAATGTGCTAAACAGTAATTTCTGTTTTCCTTGTTTGCAGAAAATCTCTATAAACCAATGTGATACAATATATTTAATAAATCGGAAAGCATCAAATAAAGTAACGACAAAATCAAAATGTATTAAAATAAATATAAGCACTTTTAATACGAAAAAAAGTTAATAAATGTATATGAAAATATGTATGTTATTCGCAATATATTACACAATTAATAAATATATCACATGTTTATGTACCCATTTCAAACCGGTTTATGTAATGTTTATCAGCCAGAGGTACATATTTCTAATTTTAACCTTGTTCTACTATAAAATTTAACCTCAATATTATTTGATGCATTAGCAAACGCACGGTTAAGAAATACGAAACTACAAAATAGGGATGAAAGCAACAAAATAATATTATAACATGATCTGTCAATCTATGAGTAAATAGTTTGAAATGTTGCAACTGTTGTAAACAAAGATAAAACATACCTCCAACAAATTTCGCACATCCCATTTCTCACGAATCATATTATAATGTGCTTCGCCACCGCGGACTCTGGTTGGTTCACTGTGCACGACAATTTTCTTAATTACAAATCCCATCCCTTTGAAACCATCTTGTTCTTGTCTGTCCTGCCACATTGTATCATTATAGATTTTATGCACTCTGTCAATTAAACTTATCTAAAATAAAACATGAGAATAAGAAGAAATACTGTTACTGCTTTTATTCCATTGTGTTTACCAGATAATTAATAGTAGTTTTGGTATTACTACCGCCCATTTCTTGAAAGAATCTATAATCTGCAACAAGCAGTAGCGGACATCTTGTTTTAGTTGGTGTATATTCGTACTGATCCACTTGACGTTTATCTCTGTGCGTTTCATTGTGATGTTCTGTCCAAACACTATCTATCTGTTCACCTTCTTCCTCTAGTTCTACATCAAATATCTAACTGAGTACAAATAATAATGATAATAATGTATAAGAACTCACCTGCACCTTCCTTCACATAGCCACAGGTGCGGGGACCAATACTTTCACCGTTATTCCCATGAGAATGCTCCCAGCTTATCTTTACGTCCGATGCTTTGTAAGCAATCATTGTTTTGTTATCTAGATGTGGCAAATGTCTCCAAGATGGCTAATCAATAACATAAATTATATAAAGCTTATATTTTATGGGCGAATTTAATTTAGACACGTAGTTTAGATTACACAACTACTTACCTCTATGTGGTAAGTTTCATCTGGTAACTGAATAGTGCCAGTCATCACACCATCTTCCATATGTATACTGGCATCAGAGCTTGTTTCACCAAATACACGCCCGTCATAAAACTGATCATGGTCTATAAATCGTGATAATTAAGACAACATACAGGAACATTACACATTACATAAATACCAATATGAACTGTAGTTTCTTGTCCATCTCCATCTACAGAGTAAGCTTTAAATTTCGAATGAAGAACACCCCTCTTAGGAGTTAGAAATAGTCTGAAATCTTTGCCCAATGTCCGAAATGAAACTTCTTTAATTCTATTGAAAGGATGCGAACTTTCTTTCAATCCTCGTTTCACAATTTTATGCGCCAATTCTGATGCATGTATAGTTTCATAGTATTTCAAATTTTTGTGTATTACACCTTTAAAAATAGAATGGTAAATCTACAATAAATAAATGATGCCACATTTATACTTACATTCCACCACATAAATGCACGATATCAAAACAAAGAATGATAAGAATACTTTCATTTTCAAGAGAAACATGTCAAATTTGTTTATTTCAAGATATCAGTCATATTTTCCTTGTTTGTTTAACATACCGAAAAATACGATATAATTTACAATCGCCACTACGTAGTTCAATATCTATTTGTATTGTTTTTTATATTCGATAAACACAGCCAGGTGTTAATTAATTAATAACAAATTTACACATCGCAGAACAAACAACTGTCACAAGACAGTTTGGTTAAAATGACTATTAAATGATTGTAAACTGTATTACCGACACGATAAACGTCAAATTCAATTCAATGACACTTGACGTGTCTCACTTCAGCTGACTTCAGCATTCAGCTTATTTCACGCGGAATTTCGTGTTCTTGTGTTGCGAGTGTACCGGCTTTTAATCATGATCAACATATTTTCACGCAGATTTATTCTGCTTTTGTTCATAATTATAGTTGCTTGTGAAATAAAAACATCAGAAGTTCCCCGTCCAAGAGGGGTGCCTTTGTCTCGGGCTCCCCTTTATGCGGCTGGAAAAGATTTTGTGTGTTTGGATGGAAGTTTAACTATACCGTTTGTACAAGTCAACGATAATTATTGCGATTGTCCCGACGGCAGCGATGAGCCTGGAACATCGGCGTGTCCACATGGTATGTTTTATTGTACAAATGCGGGGCATAAACCGCTCAACATTCCATCATCAAGGGTGAATGATGGAATATGCGATTGTTGCGATGCTTCTGACGAATACGACAGTCCTAATTCAAATTGTATTAATAACTGTAATGAACTTGGAAGAAGTGCAAGAGCAGAAGCACAGAAGAAGGCTGAGTTAATAAAATTAGGTAGTCAAGTACGAGCAGAATTAAGTCAGAAAGGAATTTTATTGAAACAGGAGAAGAAAGAAAAATTACTGGTCCTTAATAGAAACAAAAATGAAGCGGAGCAAGTTCGCAAGGAGAAAGAAACGTTAAAAGCAGCAATTGAAGAACTGGAGAGTGTAGCATTACAACAGTACCGTCAAGTAGAAGAAGAACAGGAGAGAGGAAAAGAGGAAGAGTCTGAAGTGAACAGACAAGAGGCTAAGGATGCATTCGACAGATTCGACTCAAATCAGGACGGTAAATTGGAAATATCTGAACTGCAGACTCGGCCTACTTTCGATAGAGATCGCGACGGTCAAATCACTGAGGAAGAGGCTAGATATTTCTTAGATGAAAACTCGGATTTGGAATTTGAAGATTTCTTAATTGTCGCTTGGCCTAAGATTAAACCATTTATGATGCTGGAAGCCGGAGTTTTCAAACCACCGAGGCAGGAGGGTGAAACGGAGACGGATGATATGCAAGATGACGAAGATGAAGAACCACGTGACGATGATGGCGGTGAAATGGAAGAACAGGAGGGAGACGGTGAAGAAATGGAAGATAACGAGGACGCTGAACAGGAGGCAGAACAAGAGAAAGAAGAGGCAACTCCAAGCAAACCACAGTATGACGAAGAAACACAAAAGCTGATAGACCAGGCCAACGACGCACGCGACCAGTTTAATGATGCCGAGAAAACATTGCGGGATATTCAGAATGAAATAAAAAATATCGAAGAATCATTGCAGAAGGATTACGGTGTGGATGAGGAGTTCGCAGTATTGGATGGCCAATGCTTCGAGTATGCCGACCGTGAGTATGTATACAAATTGTGTCCATTTGATCAGGTTACGCAGAAACCGAAGGCTGGTGGGTCGGATACCCGTCTGGGTACGTGGGGTAGCTGGGTCGGTACGGAGCACAGCAAGTACGATGTCATGTTGTACGACCGCGGCCAGTCGTGCTGGAATGGACCGCAGCGGTCGACACATGTGCGAGTGATATGCGGCAGTGAGAATGCTGTGATGAGTGTGGCTGAACCGAACCGTTGTGAGTATGTGATGGAGTTCACAACGCCAGCTGCCTGTAACCCGGTGCTGGCAGAGAAAGCCAGCGAAGACACCCACGATGAGTTGTAATGCAGAATTCAGTAAATTAGGAGGAATACATTTATAAGTAAAACACTATGTTGAAAGTGAGATAATAGTGATGTGACATTGCATGTATTTGTACATCTGTAATTGATTCATTTTATCACTAAAGAAAAGAATAGTTCATTAATTAAAATGTTTTTATAAATAATGTATTCCACACAAATATAATGGCTAGCCTTATTTCAAACATTCAAATTTGTTAGAATACAAGAATTCTTCATAAAGACTAATATTTGCTAACTTTTGTGATATTGAACATTCATTCATCTTGTTTACACTTGTGCTCAATAGAGGTAGTTCTATTTATACGTAATGTACACATATCAGTTCCTTTGCATTTATTTTAATGAACTATTTTTCACAAATTTGGAAAATATTACCGATGATTGTAAGAATCTGTTGTTGGTTTTGGATATAATTCTTTGTATGTTGATTGGCTGGAGCAAAACCTGTTTTGAAATACTTTGTTATTGGATGAAATAAATTACGTGAGAATTTTATTGACAGTTGCATTATTGTTCCCACCTACATGTACAAAAAAAAGAGAGAAAAATAATGATAACAAATGGATTGAAATAGTTTTATGTTTTATTCCACTAAATTTCAATACAAATATGGTATGAGATATCAAAATTATGAATGTTAAGACCAAAATCAGTCTTGAATTACAATGGGTAAGTAGGTAGATAATACTCGATAGTTTTTATTGTATATATTTTAAAATAATTATCTGCTCGTAAAATCAAATGGGAATATATTATTGAAAACAGTTTAATAAATAATATTTAACTTCTAATTACAATTATAATAATTTTCAATAAATAAAATTAATATTTATAAAATACTGACCATAACACTACTATAACACAACAAATTTAAATTTTGTACATATATAAATAATAACAGTAAAAATTCTACCATTTCTGCTACAAATAATAATTGCTAATGGAATATATAGTTGTGTTCGTTGCATTTGTTTCACGTCGTCAAAGTTTTGTATTCGTTTAATTACATCGTGATAAACAAATTATGAATTAGTACATTAGATTATAATAACTAAATGAGCACACGGTAGTTAATATTGAAATACATATCAAACTGGAATAAAAATTCGTTGTAAATTAAATAATCGGAAGAAAATATTGAATTCTGCGTAACTACTGTAATCATAATTTGTTAATCAGTGGTATCACATTATTAGAGTAAATAAATGATAAACATTGATAATATATTTATCGATATATTCCACTATTTGTTCAAAGTAAATAGATTTCAAATGTAGTATGTGATGCATAAAATGGATTAATTGTACTTTGTAATATATCTGACTATTATTGTATAAATATATTATTTTCTATATATTTGAATAATTAAAATACTTTGTCAAAATGTACTGAATAAAACTTATAAATATGTTAAATATTTATAGAAATAGCACCAGAAGCATATAGCTATAAGTGGGCGTTACATAATAGTTTCTTTATTAATTATTATTATTTATCGACCTTGTTCATTCACAAGTAATCCGATGAAAATGAATAATAAAATTCTCAAATAGCCAACAGTAATATATAATTTATAGAAAGTAGAATAATTAAAAATTAAAAAAAAACTGATCTGTTACTTTGAAAAAGAATAATACACAGTATGAACATTTTAGGTTAGTTATTAGAAAATAACAATTGGCAAATATCTTTGTTTAATTTGAAGAAGGAAGCGTGAGTAAAGTAAGTCACTTGTTTCATACATGAAATATATCGGTTTCCACAATATCTGTTTCATTTGTAATGTTCACACGGACCTCGGTTTTTTCATGCATTACTGTTAAAACTATACCTGGAATTTCTGTTTGATTAATCTCAGTGGCAGCGGCTATTTCAATGCAAGCTGTTTCCTCATTTCCATTCGAGATCTTACTGCTATCTGAACGATCTTCTGAATTCTCGGAACTTTTACTGCCACTCTCTTTGATTCTCTCATAACCAGGAACGTCCGCAGTGTCCTGTTTGCCTGATATCTGTTCGTATTCAGAGAGGTCGCTGGACTCTTTGGTTTCATCGTCGTTCAATCGTTCGTACGGAGGCTCGGACAGTGTCACATCCAAGTATTTCACACTTTCATAGTTTGGATCTGATTCGCTCTCCGTTGATTTCTGATTGATCGTCGCATAGTTGTCATCCGCACACTCGCTCGGCATACTCTCATAGTTCGGTTCATCGATGATACCGAGCTGGTTCTTAACCTCTTCATAGCCGGGCTCGCTTTTTGATTTCTTACTCTTGTTCACAACGGAGTAACCATCCTCCGTTAGTCCACTGGTACATGGTGAACCGAATCTTTCAGGCACTGTTGTGTAATTCGGATTAACTGTCAATGTACTTTTATCACTGTTCCCTATTGTCGAATAGCCGAGTACACTGTTATTCTCACTCACACTGGATCTAGATCTTCTGTGCGGACGTAGCACTTCATAATTCGGATCAATCTCCGACGGTACTCGATTGTGCGGGTTCAGCTGTTCATAGCCGGGATCATTACTCAGTATACTCTCAGGTCCACTAGCTGTATGACCGAAATCCGGTTGCCAATCGTAAGGCGGATTATCATAACTCGTCACATGTTGTTCATTCTTGCGCGGTGAATTTTTCTTATCATTTTTGTTCAACGTTTCATAACAATGTTCTTGTTGGTTACGCTTCACAGTTCCTTTAGAATTCGAAGCCAAGTCGGATTCAAAACTGAGAACCGATAACGAATCTGTGTTCTTGCAGTCTTCAAATGACTCCCGACTGGACCACGATTTCTTGCTGTGTGAATCAGCCTGACTGTTTAGCTTTTGGAATGGTACTGTACTCAGTTCTGCAGTGCTTTGAACAAACGCTTTCGTCGGTTGCAAAGTGCTACTTTCGCTTAATGAAGAATTACTCTTTTCTTCATCTTGTTTCTTCTTATTCTTAAAAACTTTTGCGTACATATCTTCTAGATTTTTTGCAACTGTCAAGTTATTATGATTCTCCTCTTTGTCTTGATTTTTATCAACGCGTGCATACAAATCAGGACTGACAGATGGCGGAGGAGGTAGGGGAGAATTGGCTTGTCTCTTTTCTGGTTTTGGTGAACCCAAGTTGGCTATGGAACTTGTGCAACTAGATGATGACGCTGTAAAGATATCATTTTTTTAATATGGATCATTTCAATCAAACAACTTTGATATTTTACCTTGTCGTGAATGAACATGTGCTACATGTTTTAAACTATCAACACTTGGCGGTTGGGGTGCTGGTTCGTACTGGTCATCTTCATCTTCCTGCACTTCAGTATTTTGCGGATGACCGTGAACTTCAGCAACAGTGACCGGCTGAATTTGAGCATATGTTTCACTTCCGTTGTAGATATTACTATTGGGTTCCACTATTGCAGCATACATTTCATCTGCATGAGAAATACAACAACTTAATAAAATAACTAACAACAGGAAAATTTTTAAAATTGCATACCTGAATCATCAGAGACGGTTGAGTAATGTGGATCTAGATCAGTTCTTCTGTTTCTAATTGCCGGTGTCTGACTGATGATATTTGCTAAAGGTTCTCGTACACTTATGCTGGTATATCCTCCTGCAACCATACACTTTCCGGTATATTTGCGGAATATAACTAGTCTATATTGGACGAGAAGAAATCTTACTTGATGAATCCTGTGAATCGCCACTGAAATGTTGTGGTTGAGATATAGGTGGCGTCATATACGGTAATTCTTGACTTGCAGCCACTCTCCCGGCCACAGCTGTTGCCGCAGGTATATCAGGTGTTGACGATGGCAGTGTTGAACTAATAGTGACATTGATTGCACTTTGTCCTGATGATCTGCGGGATCTCTGTGGAGCCACAGGCTCCGCTGCAGTTGGCACAGTATCTGGTGAATCAGTTGTTCGAGGAGTAACGTCAGTCCTGTGAACGTTTACACATAATAACATGGATACGAAATATTTGTAATGGTTATTTAGTTACCAGCTAACCCTTGGCGAAGGTTCTCTAGAACTCTCATTCTCTTTATTGTCCGCGTTTTGAACATTTGCATACGGATTTTCACTTTTCTTCACTTTGTCGTATGGATTTTCCTTTAAACGTGCATAGTTACTGTCGGACTGACTTATGGAACTTTGATGAGATAAGCTTGGTCCAGTATCGACACCGTTAGGTAACGTATGCCTTTTGTTGTACGCTACTACAGGGATGTACATGAATGCTGTATCGTATGACTAATGGTTTACTGTACAATTTACCTATATTCGAGTGAGTTTTATCGTCCACAGTTGCGTACAATTCCGAGGACGTATCCCCACTTACTCCATTATCACTACCGATTCGTACTTCACCATCTGCGTAGATTGGGATATCCGGAAGACTACGATGTGGATTACTACCTCCTGCAGGTCTATTTAGAAATTAATTAGATTATTTTCAATACACTCTAAACAGTAACTGTCTGTACACGTATATAAGCCTACTGTAAGCAAATTCAAACAAAAAAATGGAAGCACATGATGTATTAGGCATGTAACGTTGTAAAGTGAACACAAGTTTGTGATAAATGTTTAGTTTACATATTTCATGACATTTGAATGAATGTACAAATGTATTATTCGGAGATATACGATACATGTATTATAGACAGTGAATGAATAGTAACCTTTTCGACGGGTCATCAGATTCTGTAATACTAGGTTCACCTGTGCCTTGGGACACATAGTTCCCAACAGCAGGTAAGTGGTTGACATTTTCGTCAGGGTTGGTTATTTTCACCATGCCAGCAAGCCCCAACAAGTCATTCCTGTTGCAACGTCAATACAAAACATACATAAACAAACACAAAGAGCAATTAGTAGCATATTATATCACAGAAACAAACAACAAACAAAAATAATTATTACATTTTCCTCTCTGCTCGTACAAAGATAAAATAAATGTGCAAAAATTGTATAGTGCCAGTTAATCGAGAATATTACTGATGGACTAAAACTCTGGATGATGTACAATAATATTTAATATGTACAAGGAAATCATTACAAATATCCTAAACAAATAATTAATGATGAAATAATTGTACAAAACAGCAATAGCATTATTGTTCAGAGATTCGAGTGCTATGAGGCAGTGAATGTATGCCAGTGTTTGTATCTGTGATTCACATGTTGATAGATATATGGACAAATATTCTTACTTTTGTGTTTCTTTTCTGCAGCCACAAACGCAAACTGCCAGGACGCTTACAAAGACGACGCACCATCCAATTGTAAGTACAAAAGGAATCCACGCATTTGACACATATAAACCTGTTATTTCTATCATATTGTATCATACTTCATCAAAGTGAGGTTAGAACAAGTAACTCTTCTCCTCTATATATATTTCCGATTTACTTTATCACACTTAAAAAATTGTAATAATGTAATCCTTTACTGATACGAGTATTTACAGTCTATTTCTATAACTGCTAATTCAGTCACACCTTTTAAAGCCATTCGTATTTGCTGTACGTATATAAAAGAACAAACAAAACCAAAACATATAGCTTTATTTTTAGTATTTAATGCCATTTCAAACACTGAAACAGCTCTTACTTATCATCAATTAAATAATTATTATTTGTCAAAACATTTTTTAGTATCACACACTTTACTATACAACTTGACATTTAACGTTTCAAGGATAAATGTTGATTGTTGAATTAGGCCAAAATAACAGCATTAAACATGTTTTTGGTAAAAGCCTTTTTTAAATCATTGACGGTAATTAAACAATAAAATGCATTGTATTACATTTCATGATATAAAATTTTACATTTTACATTAAAAAATTACTTTTCGGAATTTACTTGCAATTTTCAATTAGCACATAATTGCAATATTGACATTTTTAATCAGATTATAAATTATGTAAGATAAAGATAAATAATATTATTTGTTGTTATCTTTGTAGTTAAATTTTATAAGGAAATTATTTTTCATGTTAAGTGCATTACAAAATATGTTTCCTGTAGGTATAAAATAAAACGTAGTTGTTAACGGGTGTCACACAAGTTCCAAAACATTAGAAAAAGCGCGAAACAGAAATCACTTTATAACAAGGTATATGTTTGATAATTATATTTTTTAAATAAACCGTTTTATTTGTAGAATTGATTTTAAATGTAGGTAAATGGTTTAACCGTTTATTTATTTACTGGAATTTTATTACAATATTTTTAGGTTAACAACAATTGAATGAATCGAAATTTGAATTAAACTAGACAAAATATGTCTCAGACTAAGAAGCAGTTAACAAAAACTACCGAACAACGGAAATTAGAATACAGAGATCTATTGGATCGTGCTGAAGTTTTACGTAAGTAATTTAGAATTTTCTTGAAATGTAACCTTAATATCAACCTGTTGCTTTACTGTAGAAGAAAATGAAGACGATGGATTTGAAGCCTCGATGGCAGTAGATGAAATATTGACGAAAGCGAATGAATTATTCACAGATAGCAATGTTAGAGATCGTATAAGAAATACTTATGAAGCTTTATTAGATGCCAGAGTAATCGCTACATCAAGCGATGTTTTATTAAATGTTGCGGAAGGAATTGACTGTACACTGGAAACATATGATTATGATAGTTTTGCGAAGAAAATAGTATGTATTATGTAAATTTGTATTAACATTTTCTATTAATACATTTACAAACTTCAGTGTTCAAAGGTTTTATCGAAAGAATCCGACGAGAGAGGAGACAATTCAGGAGAATTGAATTTGTTTAATTTATGTCATGTTGCAAAGAAAACTATGAAATCTGCGCCCAATTT
Organism: Calosoma granatense; assembly: GCA_022063505.1. Taxonomy (NCBI): domain Eukaryota; kingdom Metazoa; phylum Arthropoda; class Insecta; order Coleoptera; family Carabidae; genus Calosoma; species Calosoma granatense. The sequence goes on from JAGJTL010000112.1 coordinate 1,851,083, forward strand.
TTTATGTTTTTACGGACCACTTGGAAAGTCTACAGAAGAAGAACCTACGCCCCCGAAACAACGTAAAGCGAGAGTAGTAAGTAAAAAGCTAGACCACGGGCAAGTAAAAGAACCGGAGATAATTACAAAAGTTGACTCGGAAGAGGGCAGTGTTGATGACATAGTGAAGTATGTAATCCATGCACTAAACAAGGAATATGAAGAAAATGGGGGCGAACCAGTTAATTATTTTAAATTTGTAATTGATCCGACAGACTTTACCACAACCATAGAGAATATGTTTCATGCATCGTTCTTAGTGCGTGATGGAAGAGTGAAAATCCTAAGCGGTAGTTTCTACTTTACCGGTTAACTTATTTTTCCTCTATATTACTTAACTTTCAGATGATAGTGGAAATTTATCGTTAATTCCAACATCATCCGCCGAAATCAAAAAGACGAAAAAAGAATGTGTAACTTATAAACAAAATATATTGTCAATAGAATGGAACACGTGGAAGGTAAAATATTTAGAATTCACTAAAAATAATTTTGTCTGAAACTCGTATGTTCATATTTATATTTACAGGCGTTAATAAAGAAATTTAATATTAAAGAAAACTATCTGCAGAAATGGAAACGCAAGTAATAGAACAACACACACACACACACAATTAACCCCGGTAATAATATTTTTATTTTGTTCATTTTTAGTTGTTTCGTTTATATTTTTATAATTTTATTACAGAACATTTTTATGTTTTCCCTAAGTTGTAATGCAAATAAATAAGTATAAAAATAACCATGCAACTTTGGCTCATGAATATATTATGAATCATCGAATGTCATTCGTCCTGCACCATGGTTCTTCATGTATCGCCTGTACGCTTTGTATTTTGAATTTTCCGCCAGTGATTTTTTCATATCTTCTTCCTCCTGTTTATACCACACTTCGAACTTTTCTTTTAACCACAACTCTTTCTTCAGATATTCCTCTTTCTTTGGTTCTTCTAATGCATCGAACTGGTACTGGCCCATTTTTAAGAACTTTCTAATAATGTACAGTTTCTCCTCTCTACCATAAGGTTGCTTCATAATGTTGTACTTCCAGATCCAACTAAAGTACCATATGATATATTTCGTTATCGTATATGGCGATATGATCAGTTGTACCCATAATATATCGTACACGCTCGGTTTGGCATAGGCTCCTTTAATATCCATATTCTCCTCTATGACCTTCCGTATAATATCATCCAGTTGTTTCTTCTGTTCTGACTTGCTCTTCCCCCGGTACGCTTTCTTGTTTGACAGCATACCTTCACTTTCGGCTACATCCATGGCACGGTTACGATACTTTGGTAAACTCATGAAGTATTTTATGGCCGTCTCGTAACGTTGCCATGCACTATAATATTGTATAATAGATATCACAGAGATTGTCACAAATATTACAATTCGGACATCGACTTTAGGTGCCACCCGTCTTCTATAATATCGATAGTAATGAGCATAATACTGATCAGGATTGTCCAACATGTAATCGTAATCATTTCGTGCTTCTTCATCTTTCAGAATTTCGTACGCTGTTGCTATGATTTTAAATTGTTCTTCAGCTTCCTTTTTAGCCTTTTCACCTTTGTGCAAATCTGGGTGGTACTTTCTGGCAAGTTGCCTGTAATTTTTGGATATTTCGCTTTTGGTAGATTCTCGAGACACTCCCAGCACATCGTAACAGTTATCTTTACCACAGTACAGTCCTTCCAACAGCTGTGCGTTATATGACTTTACTGCAGAAAGAAAATAAATAATTACTACAATATACTTAAATTTACACATTTTTACAATAATTGTAGAGGTTATGATAGCCACGTTCGACACGAGCTGTCAAATCCGACACGTTTGAAATTTTTTTATCTCTCACTTCACGTGGGAAGTATATTTTATAGAAACGAAAAAAGTAACTAAACGAAAATTATTATTTTTTCAATCAAGCTATAATACAAATAGCCCATTAATATATAAAAGAATTGCAGTAAAAATAATTATTCTTTTATATAATATACAAGCGTGTGTAAATATTTTATATTCTTCTGAAAATAATTTCTTCATGCAGTTGTAGTGTATTTGCTTTTTGAGTGAAGTTGTACATAAACATAACCTGAACGTTTTGACATGAGGTTGATTCCGTATTTTATTTAGTAAACATATTTTAGTAATTTAGACATTTGTTATGTGAATAATGTCGACTGCTTTCCTTAGAAAAAGTTTAGCGTTGTGTGATCCTGATTTGGAGCAATCTAATAGCTCGAAATCAAAAAGAAGTAAGAAGGATAAGAAGCTGAAGGCACGTGTAACGAAATTAGATAAGAAGCAAGTAATTACATCGAATAGAAAAGTTTCTGTTATTGAAGCACGTGAAAAACTTAAAGCGAAGGAAAGAATATTGCAAGAGAATTTGGCACGTATTAAGCTGCTAAAGAAAAAATGTGCAGTGAAACTAGATAAGGATATTGCTGACAAAGTAATTGAAAGAGCGCTGACTAGAAAACCAATTACACCTAAAATTGAGGAGAAACCTGAAGAATCAACTGCATTTACTGAAGAAGATTTCAAGAAATTCGAGGAGGAGTATGTGGATTATTAAGTAGTGCTATTGTGTATATATCAGCTAAATTAAAATGGAGACTACTAGCACTCTAGATATATTTGCAAACAGTTTATTCTTGTATTTAACGGGAAGACATCCGTCTCAAGACGAAGTTAATATATTTCGTAGGCATAATAATAAACTGGATATTTGTGGGGACATTAGTTTTCCATTAAATATTAGTGCTTGGAAGAAATATATTCACACTCAGGAATCAGACGTTAACGTACCAATTGTTAACTATGCATCTAAACTTAATCAAAATATTCTAAATTCGTGTGACTTTGCGGAAATGATAGAAAACAGTACAGACTGGATTGTACCAATTGTGAAATGTATTATAGAAAACGATAAAAAGTTGAATATATTTCTGGATAGAATATCAACGTTTAAAAACGTTATAAATTCTATTTTGCTACAAGGAGAGAAATACGGACACCAGAATATATCGTTTCCATCCAGCATTGATATTCGAATAGAAAATAAAACAGATGATTTAACAAATATGGATTTGACCCAGTTGAGAATAAATTTGTTGAAGGACGTCGCTGTGAATTTACTGAAGAACTGCGGTTGTAGTCTGGATAAAAGTACTAATTCGGACGTAATATATTTAACAAATAAATCTGAAAGTTCACTGGCGAGTAAGAAAATTGTGTGTGGTGTTGTAATTAGTAACAAGTTCGGAAAGAAGAATACCAGTGTAACAGCGGAGGAATTCTATAGGTAAGTGTGCTTGAACGATTTACTTTTTATCNNNGTTGATTTTGAATGACTTTTTAGTAAACGAACAGTAGATATGAGGTTAATGGCTCAGCATAAATATGGCGTACGTGTAAATTCGGAGCCTGGTTGGACAGACTTTTTTAAACAATTAGGCAATGCTGCGGTTATTGTTGATTTGCTGCATGTTAAACCAAGTCGTCCAATAGTTGTTAATATTGATAATCCGACGTCGACTTATAGTAAAGGTGATTCATTGTATTAGATGATACAACTACACATGTAAGGAAAAACGATTTAACAATCGCACATGCATGCTTTACAGGAGCTTCATTCATTTTGTACAATTCTGCAAGATTAGCAACGATATTGAAACAATTCGATCAGAAAGTACAGTCTGGTGTGTATCCAGCTTTACCTCAGTTAGATGATACAGACTTTTCACTACTCAGTCAACCAGTAAGATTTTATAAACCACTGTCAATGCACTTAGTAACTGAATTGATTATTTTTATTTTATAGGAAGAATGGGAAATTTTGTACGTGTATTTAATGCAGTTTCCACAGACAGTTGTGAATTGCATTAAGGATATTGCCCGATGCAAATTGAATACACATTATTTATGCAGTTTCTTAGATTCAATGTGTGCATTATTTAGTATTTATTATCGCCGAGTTCGAATATTAACGGTATGAT
>JAGJTL010000112.1:1867888-1898134 GCA_022063505.1 Calosoma granatense
CTGCCTTTATTCCTATCCTACATCCACGTGTGTGCATTTGTATTCCTATATATTCCTCCGTATACACAAGCTCATCCGTTTCTCTCTGGTAGAGTCTTTAGGTTTTTTTGGTGTTTTTTTTGTAACAAAGGACCAATGGGCGGTCCATCATTAATTTCGCATGTAACGTGCACTGTGTTCGCTATCCAGTGCCGCCCTTGATCGGATACGTTTGATAATTGAATCCACCACAGAAAATCAGGAAGCCGACCTTCTGGTTGCAGTAGCCCAGAATCGTTGCTACCGGTTTTTTAAATTAAGACTCGACAATCTACGTACAGTCGCTTCGTTGTTGGCTGGAAAACACATTGGTGCCAAGTCAAACAAAATTACATCAGACAGTGTGTTTAACTTTCGATAGCCAGGCATAGGCCATCGATTCCGTTTTGGACCCCGCTATACGCCTAATTATATACAGCTAATGATTATATTTAATCTTTTTCACTCGAGTATGTATAATATCGATGTCGATGATAATTTTAAATTGTGAACTAATTTTTTATTTCTTCAAATTATGGTTCGATATTATTGATTTGGAACAGGAAATTACATATTGTACTTAACCTGTGATTACTATAGTTGTAAAATTACATTGCAAACTACACAGTTAAAAATTGGAACATGTTTTCACCAGGAACGTACATGCATTAAAAACGTTCACTATATTTTACAAGTCTATTCTCTGTGTAGTTATACGTAACTACTTCTATAACATATGTTTGTTGACTAGTATTTAACTTTCAGAATTCTACATGTATTCATCAGTAACAGTTCTATTACAAAGTGGAACAAAACTATTTATCGCTAACTGTTGTCCTTGAATTTTTTTTGAAGTTATTTTGTGTATTTCTTATCGATTAACCTTAATTCATATGTAACGTGCAAATATTTCTGTTTTTTTTTACCGTTGATAAGAGAAAGTAAAGTGGTGTCATATCTGCATATACTTTTGTAATATGTTAAATGTCGTACCATTCTTGTCTAGTCCAATCCTGTTACAATATAAACTATATAGGATTTTTCCTGCCAAACGCATACACAGACTTAATACATCCGTCACATTAACCTTGAACGTGATCCAGATTTAGTTAGCCGAAAACTTACTCGACTGCTTTAATTTCTTTTTTCAATGGAAAAATTGTTTCCACGCTGCCACAGCAACTGACGTTTGGAAAATAAATAATTATGTTCTGTCGTGCGTTCGTCGTGGTTTTTCGTGATTTGCAAATTGCTCTCGGCGATATCCGAGCATTACCGAAGGTCAGTTATACTAGTGCAAAAAGCGAACGATATTCTCGGAAGTGTTGTTGTTGAAAAGGAAAGTTCACGATGCCGTTTGCCTCTCGCATTCGCGTTTACGGGAGGCTGTTGCATAATTGTTAATTGCTGTTAGTTCTACTGGCGTGTTGATAAATTGTCTCTCGCACCTAATAATTAACTGGGCTTTTGTGTTTAACCTAGAACTTTAATATCACACTGCAATAATTGCTTTGCCTACTCGATTACGCGGAACTCTACGCTACACTTGTGTGTTAATAAATCTAACCTTCATATGAGCCGCCTGCCCATTGAATAATGTGTTTCTGTATAATAAATAATATTCTATTCTATGTAACAACATGTAATATTACTCTGACTACTACTACTACTACTACTACTACTACTGTATATCATTGCACTGATAGAGTTGAACAATTTCTAGTGTGCTACTGTTGCCACTGTTATAACTAAACTACATTTATGAAATATAATAATACAATTGCTTTACTGTGTTTGCTGCGAGTTTCAGAACAAATGAAACTTGGCCTTGATTGTTTCAATTCTGAATTGGAAAGTTTGGATTTCCTATTGATATAAAGCTGTTATTGTTGGTGAATTGTTTCCGCAAGAGCTTTGCGATTCATTTAATTAATATTAGAAACTTTATACGCGCTGTATTGAAATATAACTTTCAATATACATTGGAAGGGTTTCATTTATGTAACAGTGAAGTTATTTGGATTTGATGAAATATAATTTTTAAATTCAGTCTATTCTTCTAGCGATACACGAATTATTTTTCTATGTGCACCAGGTAATGTGTATGAAGTAATTAAGATTTAAGATTTACTAATCTCCATGTATTATTCTATTTTTGTTATTTATTTCGACGTTACAGGGCCTAGCAATTATATTCTCATTTTATTTCTCAAAAGGTTAAGCATAGATTTTATCTTGATAATAAAAATAGTTAAATTTTGTGGTAATTAAGTACAAAACATATCTGTGAATTTTCTGTACTACTTACTAATGACAAATTATGTCATATACTATGGTAAGGCACGAGTATAACAGTGTTGGCACTTATATAGTATGACTAATATTTAATATCTAACTAGCAACAAGCAACAATGTATTGTTTACTTGAAATTATCACTAAAGTGAGTGCAATATATCTCACCTTTAAACGCACCTTGCAAAAGTGTTACAACTCCGTACCACTAGGCGAAATAGCCTGTAATTGTATGCCAGAATCGTATGATTATCCTATTACTGGCACGAGGCTAATGTATCCGTTTTAAATATTTCCCAGTAATAAATTTTCGCGCTCGCCTATCATTTTCTCAATTTGTTTTTCATTTTTATATTCATGACATAGTTTTACGTAGAATACTTCTCGCAAGATGATTTGTAGCTCTCGAGATAACAAAAGTAATTAACACTAATAAAATCAGAAATAGAACATTTTAAATTCTAATTGCTCCGCGGGTTATATGAACAGGGGTTCCCTTTGTTAATGTGAGATTTTTCTACTAGTTAACACATGCTGGTGTTTTTAATTCATATCACTGTATCTGACATGACATTTTTATGCTACATTCATATATAAATAATGTTGGAATATTTTACATTCATCAGCATCTCACTCTGTTTCGTTGTAATACGGATTTGTTCTCTTTATTTAATGCGGTAGATATATATATATATATATATATATAATGCTAATTAGAAATACGACTTTATACATATATGAATTGCATTTATATTCCTCATATAACCAGTGTTACCAGGACATCAAGCTTGAAAACTATTTTATATAATGAATGAAATGAAAGTGCCCCGTGTGTGTATGCATTGAATACAAGTAGCCTATTAGCTTGCCTTGTGATGATTTGTTTTTGCTTTTATTAGCGATTATTTTACACCTTTCATTATTGCAGCCAGCTTGAATTTATGAGATATGCGTAATTAGTTTTGACTTCAAGCGTCTATAAATTATTATTCCTTTATTTATAGACATAGCATCTAATTCATTGGTCAAGGATGCTGCAGAAACAACAGTTAACTGCAGTTAACAACACACACATATATTAAGAATTGCATAATAAAAATTTAATTTTCTACATTTAAAATTGAGAAATACTGTTTTTTTTTGTATTTGATTGTGATATATAATGTTGTTTGGCTCTCTGGCCAGCCATATGGCCAAAATGAAATCTTTACGATTGCATATGCAATGAAATCCTATCACATCCTTTTAACGTAGAACTTGTATAAATTTTCAAAAGTCAAAATTGTAAATAAATACCTATGCACTTTTTTTTATAACCACATTTTGTCGTAATTTAAAAATCGTGTTCTTTTTATCTTCGTTCTGCATCTGTGCGTACATTGTTGGCACTGGCCGTTTTGTGATTTCATCTTTGTGCTGCCTATTTTTATTATCTTGAAAGCAAGCCCACTGTGTATTACTTCATCTATTTTCATTGCTTTCGTCAATTTAACAGTGCCACGAGAATATAATATTTTCAAATATTCATTCACTATTTTTAATTCGTCCGGCTAATTTATCTAGAATTTATATTCGCTTTTAATATTTAATATTGAAACACATTGAAGCAGCAGATGGCTTTATGTTGTAGCATCAGAACAATTCGACCTTTTTTCCTAATTTATGAACTGCTGGTCCGAATATCTCGTGTGTGGAAAGTACACATACTTGTAGTAGTTCGGCTGCTTGCCTGTACGACTCGTTCGCTTCTCTAGTGCCGTATGTGAATTCGCCAAGGGACTCGTATATTCGACGAGTTGCCGTCTGGGTATCGTTGTTTTGCTACACGTTGTCCTATCCTATACGCATGCACACACTTGTTCCTTTTGCTTTGCTTTGCTTTCCTCGCTCACCTTGACTGCTCGTGATCATCATCATCTGTTACTTGTATTTTCTCCATTCTCTCTCTCTCCTGTCCCCCCGCCCTAAACATTTGTTTCTTTATTTCCACTTTCGTCGTCGTTTCATGCCCTGATCTGCTGCTGTTGGTTCAGGAAGAATGGATATTGTTTTCATCAGAATCCGTAGTTGTTTTTCTTATTAGGTAAAATATTGACATTTTTCAAGCGTGAATATTAGAAATAAAATAGTATTTACTCAGTGGGAAAGGTATTCTAGTTTTGTAATGGTTTCCAATGTTCTACAAAAAGTTTTATCTTTGTTTGCAAAGCATGCCAGTTATTTTCTAGATTAAATTTAACATTGACACTGTTACTAATGGTCTTGGTAATAGGTGTTACATTTTTTTCTTAAAGTACGTCTATATGTCTCATTGATAACGTACTTGTGTTCTATTATATTTGACAAACACTAAAATACTATTCCAGTAGCAGTTCGTTATTAAATGTTTAATATACCGTTGCTCTAAAGATAACAGTAAATCTATTATCCTAGTTTTTTTCATCTTAATTTATGAATACAACGTATTATTAATATCAAATAAAGCAACATATATTGCATGAGAATGTAAATGCTATTTATGCTGTCAATAAGTACAATTAATCAGGTGATATATTGCAAACATTAAGCGTTCCTTGATAACATTTCATACTTTTATTCTATAATCGGTATTATTATCTTAAGGAGTATTGATATTTCCATATAGTCATCATGAAGTAGTTTAGATTGTAATTTATGTCCGATAGTATTGTTGAAATTATTTTCACTTCCAAGATAAATGATTTATAAGCTGTTTGGAATTGGCATATCTTGTAGCTGGATAATGTATATCGTAGAGTTAGTTGTAAGTGACTGTTCATGATACAAAGAGTAAATATTAAGCTCTCAGCTACTAATAACCACGTTGACTGAGATAAATGTGCTGCGTCTCGGGAACAAATAAAAACGTGTATTCTTTAAGCCTTTCTCTCTTGTCGGAGTAGGAGGCGTGTGCACGTACTACTTGCTACTTTGTAAAAATCAGATACAACAATGTCACTGTTTGTCTGTGACAAATGTCTTGTTGTCACAGAATCCATAGCTTTACAGTAAACACACAACTTAGCCGAGTCGGTGACATTAAAAATCCTGCCTTGAAGCTTTCTCGCCCACTCCTTCCGTCGGTTCTGATAACTTTTGCACATCCATCTCTGGATGTTGCATCCATTTGTATGTATGAAGAAATTACTACCTGCCTCTCCACACACACACACACACACACACACAACACTGACTGACGTTTTTCACTGGTTCACTGTACATTGAATGACATCAAACGTACTTCATTCCCCCATTTCATACACGACTTTTTGTATGGATTTTTGTATCCGATATTGTGTCCATCTCGCTCTTTCTATATATTTGACTATATCACTGTTTCAAACAAATTATGTCCACATGTCACTTTTTATTCGATATTGTCCAGTTCATTTTTTCATACTGATGAGGATTAAATTTAAAATGTGATATATGGAAAAAGTTAACGTCAAAAAACCTTTTTTTTATTGAACTGCTTGCATTGATAGTATTGGTTGATAAATTTTTTGTAATATTTTAGGAAATTGTAATGAATATGTGATCATCTGTATAAATCATAATAAATAATTACTGCGTAAGTAGATTTTTTTTATACATCAAGTATATTTACAAATATATTAGTTTAATATTTTGCAAGTTTTTGTAAATATAGACTAGTAAATATAAATATATAATTCGTTATTATCTTGTTTATTATTGAATGTAATTTACGCAGAAATTTCTTATGCAATTAAAAATGTTTAGTATACATACATACATACTATGGTTTCTTATCATTTTATTTTTAGCAAAATGTCACATTGATACATGAATGTGTGCGTGTTCATTATCTCCATTATAGATAAATATTCTCTGTAAATACAATACCTAGTAGAGATTTGCTGTAGAAAAAATTAAGTGTAATGAACTTGATAGCAACCAAAGTCATGGCCATCTGTATAAAATTATCTGCTGTTATTTACAATGATATATTTACTTACATATGTGAAAGGGCGTGTGCAGGAATAACAAAATATTATTGGTACATATTGCAGTGGTCTGCTAAGAAGCCTAAAATTAATTTTAAACTATCCAAACTAATTAGAAATAAATTCATATAATTTTCCGTAATAAAATGAGATTGATTAAAATTGATATCATTGTAATTTTGATAATTATTCTTGGAATGATAAAATAATTACGTCAATGACTTGATATGTGTACTCCTAAGAACATGTGACAATAATTTGTATTACTGCAGTGTTCATCATTATAAGCCGCAAATAAAAGAATTAGGGGATTCCCCTATATAATAAATACTCTTAACAGCGCAAGGTCCTAGTTATAATCAAGACATAATTTGTCCTGTCATGATTATGTTTTTAATCTGCCAAATTCCCGCGCTGAATTGTCAAGCAATTTTTTCGCCATTAGAGGCTTGTCTGTCCGTGAAACCACGTGCGATATTTGTTGCAATTTTTCACTTGGCCCGTAATTCATAGTCAGTAACAAGGCGCGGTGACTCACCTTTTCTTTAGTTAGCACGCGATAATCTTCACGTAATGCATGACAAGTAGTAGTAGTTGTTTTTCTTTCTTCCTTCATTCTTTTGTGTTGTTGTGATACGTATATAGGTACATACCTACATATGAGTAGGTGTGTACGTTCCTGTCGACCTACTGGCCCGTGTGTGTGTGTGTGCGTCTATAGATCTCTACGTTACACGAACGTGTGTGTAATATTCTGTAGGGTTTTTTTTTTGTTTTCCTTATTAACAATGGTTCAGTCCTTCTCTGTGTAATTTGACCTTCATTTCTTCATTCCTACACTATTCCTACTGGATTATGGATTTTAAAATACAAACGTGCATAAATGTTACCCTTTTCATGTAAGTATACGAAAGGTGTGTGAATATTTTTCATACAGTAACTTAGATAAAATGATTGGATTCAAGTAAACTGTTGCAGGCTTGGAATACTCTAATAATTTTCCAGTGCATATTGACATTTATAAACTTATCTCTAAACATTGAAACATTTGTTAGCGAACAAATAAAAAACAATATATTTCCATTTGGATAAATATATTTAATAAAGCATTTATCTCACAATTGCTTTGTATTTAAAAAAATTAAAAATGAAAAGATAACTGATACAAAAAATGCTAAATAATTCATTTTCCTTATCATTAGTATTCATACTTTATAAAATATTTTATAAATATTTGCTCTTTGTAAGTTGAACATTTCAATTTACAACTTGGTAATAACGTTTTATTTTGAATATTTAATTTTCTGATGCTCATTAGAGATAAACCCCCTGTAATACTTGTGCTTTGAAGTTGAATGATGCACTTTTGTCAGCAATATCTTTTATCTTCCAAAGATAATCATCACCAATATAATATGATACCGTGTTGAGTTCAACTGTACTCTATTCATAAATAATTGCGCGTTTGTTCAAATTATTTTAACAAGAATATTATTGCTTATTATGCATTTATTATTAATATTTAAATTTGATTTGAGCATGGAGAATATTATAAAAGTATATTTTTATTATTGTATGTTGTTGAATGCTATATAATTCAGTATTTTCAAGTACTTGTTTACACCAGCTTTAATATCAGGTTCCTGTTATTGTTTTGTAATTGTAAAAAATTGCGATAAAGATTATTTTTTGCTTGAGTGTAGGAGATATTAACACAGTTGTTGCCAGGTGTGTTTTTGTGCTGTTTATTTTCCTGTACAATCAAGCGTTCTAATATTACCTGTTTATTCCTGTCTGACAATTTTCCGAACGAATTACTGTCATAGACATTCAATGAGTTTCTGGTTTGTGTTCGAGACAGCTAGATATTCATTTCACAAAGACACGCGTAACGTTTTCTTATTTGACTGAAATGACATGTTATTTCATGATGAGATATCTTGCGACTAAATAATACGTTGTTTGCTCTCAACTAGATCGCTGATAACATCACTAAAACTTTGTATACTGACCACTTGTCCCGCTTGCCCAAAGGAAAATATATCATTCGTGTTTATTATATAGTCTACATACGTGTATACAACTGTGAAGGGAAAATTCTCACTTCAAAGAGCAAACGAGCGAGTGAGCGTGTGTGTGCACATGCTTCTGTATCCGGTTCACTATCGTCCGGCCAACATCAGCTGCTGTACAGATAGATGGATGGTGATAAATCGTGCACTTTAAAACAGCACAATAATCCCCTCTTCTATTTGTATCATCATCATCATCATCATCGCTCTGATTCGTCTGGACTCGTTCTCAGTTCTGTGTAATTGTTCCAAAAAGTGCCTGGACAATTTATACGTTAATACACAAAACATCTGTACAGATTTTCATCTAGTATCATTGTTGATTATTGAATAAAATATATAGTTTTCTCTGTAATCTATTTTATGGACTTATTTTAAAATGAAGTATTGTTACCTGAATATTAAATAATATTTATATATATACCGTAAAGTTAAGTGCCCATATATCAAGATATCGGGAATTTTAAATTGAAGATGAATGATACTATCTATTTCTCAACCAGAAAAAAATTGGTTCTGGTACAACATATTGATAGATAACATGTAACCTACTTTCGTATTCAACTCTTATACAATATAAACGATATTCGTATTGGAATTCCAACTAAATCTGATATATAAAAAATGTAGCATTTTATGTAAAAAATGGTACGTAATGCAATGTGGGTAATATTTCATTCTATCTACGTATATGTGTGTGTTTGTGTATGAATGTACTGTCTTAGCAACTAATAAATATTGCAGTAATACATTTACTTACATAAATGTTTATTCATTTCTATAAATAATTACACTTGACACAAGACATAGTCCAATATGATATGGTTACCACTATACGCAGATGTTATATTGTTAATACACCTATCAATCATAACTTATTATCAGTATGATAAAAAATCTTTTCATGTCATGTACAGTACATACACGCATTTACTGTATTTTACCCTCATATTGTACGTTATTATATCATTTTATTCAATCACGTTACGAGTAATGCATGCATTGCATCTGGTTGATAAATTTACAAACAAAAGACACCCGAGTCGTTTTATATACAAAAATAGAACAAGAAAACCCAGATGAACAAACATTATGAGTAACTCGTTATCACTTGGTTGGTTATCAGTAACGGACAAAAACACACACATACACACACACGGAACACACAATGTTCACGCTGCTGACATATTGAATTTCAGCGCAATGCTCTGCTCTTCTGACCTTGAAAGTCAGTCCATATTCTGCTATATACTAACGCATTATTAGTGCGTCTGGTTGGTTACCATGACTACCTGTGTTATTCACATAATATATGTTCGATACACATACGTACATACATATATATTTCCTAGTGTTCACCGTGAAATGTTTACTTTCTGCCAAATCTCGAATCGATATCTGTCCGTGTGCTCGTGTAGACGCGCGATATAGAAAGAACTGGGTTAAAAATGGAACTTGGAGGACGTTTTCAGGACATATGTAAATATGGATGAGTATTTTGGAAAAGGGAATAGGTGGGCAGTGAGGGGGGCGGGAGGAGATTTATATGGAAGTTTCACCGTATGTAAATAGAAAGATTTTTTTCTTAAGGGGAAAGAAATGAAAGAAAAACAGAGAAGTTCCAGACTGAATGAAGTTGAAAAAACTGCACGTAAAGAGTGTTGCAAGGGACACAGGGGAAGGGGACTGATAGTCTAAATTGAGAACTTTGAGATATTTTAAATAAAACTGCTCATTATTGTGTGTGATACATGGGAATGCAAATTCCTCACAAATACCGTCACTGTTACAGACGAGAGATCGTAATCTTTATTTATTATTGAACAAAAATATGTATAATGACACCTGTTCTAAAACAATCCAATCCATTCACTTTCATGAAATTTATAATTATAAGTTAATGTAATGTTAATAGTTGTTTAATTCACCATACATTTAGAAATAAAAATGTAAATAAACTTTTTCTAGTACGAGTAGTAGGTACATGTTTTTTTTTTGTATAATTCATTGTCATTTAGATGATAGTATAATGACTGCATGATTTGATGAACACATTCAATGAATAACATTGTATAAAGCTATTTACTATTATCACCAAATTCCATTAAAATATATCATTCGTGCATAGGTGTATTTAATTACATCTGTGACATTTCTCTAGTCAATAATAATTAATTTTCCACATTAAGTAAGATAGTGAATATGTTATATTTAAACATTTTTGGTATTTCACTCAGTGTGTCTGGGAATTATCTATCGTACAATTAAGAATTATCATAATTTAAACTGTTGTACGTCACGTGATCGTTCGCATGAGGAAATTAGCATGTCTTGTCTGATAAATATACGCAAATGTCTAAGTCTAAATATAGTTATATAGCATGGATGAAATTGCAGACGGTGCAAAGAGACAGCAATCTGAGCTGCTGTAGGCGTGCCTGTTCTATCGTAATAGGCGCAATTACAAAATGAAGTCGGCGGGACTCATAAGTCTGCAACAAGACAGCCGACGAGTAGCACAAGTGAATCTGTTTATTTTCACATAACCAACCGAAGAGGAGCAAGGAGAAGAAGAAGAAGAAGATATACATTCATTGCTTGTTTTACAGTCCGTCTCTTTCAGATGTTCCTCCTCCTCCCCATATCTCCTCGTCCATTATAACCTTCCGCTGTTATTATCGTTTACTTAACCAACGCAAGGTGCGGCCCCTCCAACCTTCTTACCTCATTACTTGCAGCTATATTCCCGCGCGAGTTTCACGGTATTAATAAAATTAATTGCCATTGATAATTATCTATTTAAATGTGATATATTTACTGTCGACTGGAAAATTTCCCTTCTTAAATCGAAACATTTAACTGTCGATAATAATTTATTATATTATATAGGTAACAGCATTTGATATTGTATCATGAGTTTTTTATTCTGATGATATTAATATTTTTTATTTCACCAAGGGGTGTATTTATGAAATCGTTTTTTTGATTCAATACAGAATTATAAACATTTTGTTTTTATGGTTGTTTGTATAAACCAGTAAATCGAACAGAAATCATTATCCATCGACCATGGCTTACTTGACGAGCACTGATTAAATGAAAACATCGTTTGCGCTTACAACTAACAAGCTAACAGAATCAAACTTGTTTTCGTTAAGTTTTGTAATTGGTAATTTCACGCTGTTATTTCGTTCTTGTGCTGTGTGTACGACGACGGTTGATGTTGAAAGCGTGTAGGTACGCTATGGAGCCTGACTGGTCTTGTCCTTATACATATACTGGAACTACTACTACAGCTAAACTCGCGTGTATGTGTGTGAGTGTGCGAGCCATTAGGGAGAATTGTGCGGTAATCAACTGAATAAGGCGGCTTGTCAATCATGCGGTGAAGGTATGTACGTGTGAGTGTGTACTAGATCGAAGTTCATACGAGTGTCTAGTTTACGAGAACAGTAGTACTACACAAGACTTGAACTCTGCAACTAACCAAATACACTAATATCTACACATTAGATTAATAAATAGTTTTAGTAAAATTCACTGTAAGAATTCTGCAGTTATGATTGCAGTTTTCAAAGGACGAAATAAATTAGGTTTCAGAATAGAATTCTAAATGCAACATTTGGTATTAGAATTAGTGCTATTACGCTATGTTCGATGGTTTGACGTCAGACGTAGATTGCAAGATATTAGTGTTACAACTTAATGGCAAAAGAATGGAGAAATAATTGTGGTAGCGTGGGTTTTTTCAAGACGAGTGCTCGTTACCGTGTCATGCTGTCATTTATTGGTCCGTGTGGAGCAAATGTTTAATAGCCACTGAGTAGACAGCCGTTCGCCTAGAGACTGGCCTTGCTCTGGGACGTCCGTTTGCACTCGCTGCACAGACCGGCCTATTGTTTGCAGACTAATCTTTCCTTTACTCCACATATATATATATATATACATGTATGTGCATGCTACCTCGACATTGGGAGATTTTTTTACCTGCTTCCTTCTGAATAAAATAGCAAAGTTGACATTAAACCTTATAAGTCGCCGTATCCCAGGATGGCTTTCCGAAATAGAATTTCTGGTTTAGAAAAATATTGAAATTGTCTAACTTTGTGATGGGCGGACAACGAGTATGCCTACGCGAAAATAGTGGTTTTTATCAAAGTCAGAAAGCGCAAGGAGATATATAATGTTTTTATGCTTGGATATATTTCTAGGTTGTGAACACATGCCTGTTAGGTCATATTACAATAATATTACATGTAGACACAAACATAATTGTTCGTGAAATATCTAACGTAAATCACATATACATCGAATTATTGTTACTGGTGGTATCTAACTAGAAAAAATAAAGTATCAACTAATATATAATTAATTAGTAAATATCTAATATTAATTAAATATTTGCTTTGTACTTTACGACTTGTAGTCTAGCGTGTTTACAGAATTTCATATCAACCGTTATAATAAGAGCAAGTATGTTTATTGCTCAATGCTATTGATAATATTTTTTCTCTGTAACATGAGTACGTGAGAATATGCTGTGAACTGTAGTAACATAAAATAAGTCGTTAATTCGCTCGTTAATCAGTGAGACGTATTGAATAGAATTTGCTCGGGTAAAACATTTGATTGCTATATACCAATACGTAAGTGCCTTTAGTAATTTAACGATTGATTAGGTCGCGGCGACAGGCCCCATTGTTGAACACGTTTCATACACACAGTAAAAGATTTTTTTCATTGTTCTACATGTGTCGAGTTTTAAAGGTGTTGTGTTGGCCAGTCAATGATTTCAGACAATAATGGAATGTTGTTTTGAATAATATGAATAAAGAAAGATATATGTATGTATAGCGAAACGAAATGAATTTAATTCGCTCTCTAGTTTATGGTTGTTTCTTTGAATACAATGGTTGTAGTATTATTAGTTTTTCCTTATCAAGAATTACGTGTGTATTGTATGAAGTTATATACAAATATATCAGAAAATCACATTTGGTTGTATGGTATAATTATTAGTGACGCGTGTATACCCTAGACGCAGTGTTATTTCGGGACCATAGTTCTACAAATTTATGGAAAGTTTATATTTTACTAATAATTTTTATAAATTTAAAGATCCACCACTGTATATTGCAAGTTATAGGAAAAATCTTTTCAGTCGTAAGATTGGATCAAAATTGGACACTGGACGTAAGTGAATCTGGCAAATCAAGTTTACATTAGCTGTTTGTAATATCTTAATTCTGTTATCGCAAGAAACGTAGCCGTATCGTTTATAGGTCAAATAGGGATTATAAGAGAGGGGAAAACCAATAAATGAACAGAGGGATGGTGGTAGTGTGTGTGTGTGTGTGGGACAAGGATAACTAGATAGGAGAGAAGGGTGCGATGGAGCTCTCTTGTTGAACTTACAACGAACAGATGTTACAGTAACGGCAGTGTTTGAACCCGACTGGACATGTTCAAGTTAATCTTACGTCAAAGTACTCCCGCGTCTAGATGAAGGGTCGGCCTAATCAGCCTGAACTGAGTGCAAATTGCAGTTTAATCAGTGTTCAGCGGTAATCTATTCGGTCAACGCTTCGAGTGTTTTCAGTTGATTATGAAACACTAGCACAGTCTCTGATATGGTATTCCTGTTTCATAAGTCCAGTACTAGTTATATGGATATTCTGAAATATTATTATTAGCCTATAGAAAATTTAATATAACTATTTACTTAATTTCTAATTAATTCCCTGAATGTAGGATATAATTTGGATTGCTGAATTTGACCGAGTCTTATATATTTGTCACTTCAATGTATGATTTAATGTTATCCTTTTCAATTAGATATTTGTATTTGCAGCTGTCAACTTTCTGCCTTTGTTAGTGATTTCATATAATTTTTATGAGATCATTTCGATAATTCTATTTTGTAAGCACCGGAAGAGTATATTGCACAGCGTCACGAAATGTCAGTTGCGAAAAAGTGTTCTTTGTTAACTTTAAAATGATGAGCGAGTTAAGAACATAGGTCACGATTGTAGGTTTTTTCCATGTTTCATAGCAATTTATTAATATATGTGCTTCTTTGTCAACTGGACATTCAGTGCGCTTGTGTCACGAATCCAACGAATGCACGTATATCACTGTTGTTATCAAATATTGGGGTTGACAGTAGTGGCTTTTGAATAACGGAAACATTGAATATTTCATAAAATTAATGTTTCCGTCTAGTATGTACTGGTGGAGTACATATATACATACTGACGTATGCTTATATATATTTCCATTGTTTCAGCAAGCTGATTTCACAATTTGATTAAACAAACTTATCACTTGAATTACCTGAATGACCCTTTATTTCATCTGATTAACCATTTCATTACAGGCTACTTACAAGCTTGGTTATATGGAAATGTTTATTGCTACTGGATCAGTATGAACAATGTATACAGCTAGATCATAGAGAAGGAAGAAACTCGGAGGAGAATTGCTGAATATCAATAGTAGAACTCCGATGGTGTTCTTCAGTGTGACATTCATTTGGCTCAGTGATATTGTCTGGCAGAAGTGAGCGTACATACTTGTATGTGTATGTATGTGTACAATGCATCTCTATGGCACAGGCTTGTTGTTGTTGTTCCAGTGCAAGTTTAGAGTTGATTGGTTCGTGAACCGGTCGTGTCGCGACTCTACGTTCGACTCTTTTTCTGCCCTTTTATTACCGTGTTTTCCTTCTCTGTCCTTAATGGTCTTTTTAACTGGAACGTCTGTTTAGTCACGTTTTATGGTGTTTTCGTTGTTTTGTTTTCACTGGTTGCGTCGTGACAGAACTGCAATGGTTTGTTGTGATTCCTGACTCGTCTAATGGTTATTGCCCATGACTTCTACGTTTTTTTTAAATGATTACAGAAGGACGGAATTGCTCTTTACTGTGTGTGTATTTTCTGCTGTTTGCCAAAGTACGTATATATAGGCTGGCATTTATTTCAGTTTGTTAAACTGCGTATATAGATAGATATGGCTATTATACATATGTACTCAGAGTAAATTAGTACTAAAGGGTATTATGAAATAAATGTTTCTGTGAAATATTAAATAATCATCATGTATAGTTTTATATATGAATGTACTGATCTATATTCTCTTTGTTCCAGGTGAGTGAGCTGTACTATTATATTTATGGTCTTAGACGATGGGTAAGCATTTATATTATCTAATATTTAGTTGGGAACAGTTTGAAGTTTATTTGTCGTATTACTTATAAAGCTAATATAAAATGTACGATATATGTATACACTTAATACATGATCGGTAATTCCCACTGGACTAATGTCGGCAATCGACCGGGTCACTTGCCGGTAATATTTTCATACCTTGGGGAAAACTGAATTTTGGGATGGTGTACTTACTTCGTAAGCCGATCAGGTGGATGTTGCTCCTTCATTGCCCGTATCAATATAATATGTTTGTATAGGAACATGACCTCACCGGATACATACATATATTCCATCAACATACATGTCCGCCGTATTTAGTTATAATTTAAGACCCCCTCCCCGCCCTTAAACTAAATAAAAATTATTACATAACGCTAGATATTGTCATGAATCTGCAAACGTGTTTAATCATGATAGCGGCAGTTTTACATTTACAATAGATGTACTCTGCAAGTAATATCTTCATGCAAGATGTTTAACTTTTTGTAATAAAACATGAGCTGTAACATCTGGTAATTGGTATATGGCGTGATGCAGTGTTATATATTTGTGTGTGTGCTACATTATTGTTTTTACAGCAATTAGAGTAAAAGTTAATTGATATTTTTATCAAAATGTACAAACTAATAAAACACTAACATACATGTTTATTGCTTGTAAATAATTTATAATTTCGTGTATGTTGAACACACTTCTATTGCCTTGAGGCAAACATGCAATCAATCTACAATCAACTGACTACACGTCACTTGTCAAATACTTTAATTAAAACTATATGTTTTGTTATAAAATGTATGTTATATACAGTGAAGGATGATCGTTAATGTGAATACAAGCGTTTGTTAGTAACAGTGCTTATTTGTCAATGTACTTTAAACGTAATCGCGGTTTTAAATTTCACCGACGCTAATACACAACTAACCGCAGTCTGGTTGAAGGCTAAAATATGATATCACTTGACACATCATTACACAGTTCAAGTAGTCCCAGTACACACATGTCACCCATACATATAATTTACAACAGAAATATTTATTATTATTATTGTTCTCCCTCTCTGTCAGTATATATGACTTATTTCCTGACTGGCTCTCTGTGTAGGAATTTAGATTTGATCACAGGAACTGAACAAAACCGCATGATATGCGTGTGTGTACACTATACGTAAATATTTTATTTTCCTATGTTATTCTTCATCATTAAAACCAAAATCTGTTTGAACACAAATTACCCATTGAGCAAATTAGAAATCAATAGTGAATTTGTTAACATACTATGTAGTAATTTTCTTACACACATATTAGGTAATTATTCTGTAGAAGATAAATCTGCAGATTATTTTAAAGATGTCATATCCCTGTAATTATTTCATTACCTATTATAAATTGAGAAAGTTTCTACCATTTATTAGGTCATTGAATAGATGACTAATCTTGATTCACATGAAAATATTTTTGCTGAATCTACTTTAACTAAAATTTCATTTTTATCGTTTATCTGTGCTCCAGTCTGCAAGCTATAAACTTGCACGATAAGCAAATAAAACTAGTTTATGTTTAAGTATGATCATTATCAATATTTTCTCTGCGTTTTAATTTTTTCTTATCAATATCTAAATAGCTATACACCTATTTTTTACATAAGCGTTAGCTTTTTAAATACAAATATAACAAGGTTCCGGAAGTATGTATTTTTTGGAATGAAATGTACTGTTTTGTTTAGATTTTTAAGAAAAGATTAAATAGAAAAGAAAGTTGTATTAATATATGCGTATATACTAGTTCTTTTTTTTACTTTATGCAATAACTACTGTTCTTAGAAACTTAATCTTTATTAATTGCAGAATTAATTTTATTTGTCGTGTGTTGAAATACTGCTTATGAGTATGAATTATAATTTCTTGGAACTATTACGTTTATTTAATTCATTGTTACATATGATATGACAATTGTATATACATATAAATTAAAACCTGCGGATCAATAATTTGTCTAATATAAATATTAGATATTTGTAGAAATCAAGTTTCATATTATTGAACTATTCCTGGGCAACAATAAAAGTTAATGGAAAATCCATATTGTAATTTCTCAGAAAATCGTAGTATTACCGGTAAATATTTGTAAGTCATATGTAAACGGAAAAAAAGTGTGATTTACCTTAATTACAGTAAATTGTGACATTTTTAGGGTATTTTGTGTGAATTGGGGAATATTCCAAATGCTTTTTGATAAAGGGTTATTTCAAATGGATATTTTTTTACTAATTACAGTGTAGTACGAACTACACGTGTAAGTATACATAGAATCTCTTCTGTACAGAATGTCATACCATGTACAACACCGCAACCAGTCAGACAGAATTTCAATTTCAGGTCGAAATTAATTCGATTACAGTGTGTGACGGATGTGTCGGAAGAGAAAACCATGTTTTGTCGAAATGATAAATGATGAACATTGTTTAGTTGTACACCAATGCTTTATTTTTTCCCGAGGGCAGTGAGAACTGTTTATTTATGGATCCGCCCAACACTCGTCCCCGCCACTCCTCTCACCCCACCACACCGTCGGCACTGTACAAGCCTTTCTCTTTACCGGAATATCAAATGTTACTGCTGTTGCTGTTGCTGTTGTTGTTGTTATCTGTGCTTATCACCGTTTATTTGATTTCTCGGAAAGAATTTCATATAGAGCTTGTGTACGCTGTTATTTCATATATGTTTTGTTATTGAGTTATATTGCCCTTGTACCAACCATACCACCACTCAAGCGGACCTTTATTAATAAAATCCAATTAAGCTTCGTGTAGCTGTCTTTTTAATATTTGGTATTACGAGATTTTTGCGGCAATTTGAAATTGAAATTCTTCAGTAAGTTGTAGTAGAGGCTGTATTGTGGGTTAGTGGTGTACACAGATGTTATTAAAACAATAGATGTACTAAATTTATCCACTTTTATAGTACCGTTAAACTTTTATGTTTAATAAGAGATAATAAATTATCATTTTTATACTGTAGTTATGCAGATTTCGTGACTATTTCACTAATGAATATGATGATACATTATATGTATTTACTGAACGTTCTAGAGCTAGATATACAGCATTAAATATTGCAGTGTATGCGTTGTGTTTTGAGTCATAAACTTAGATTTTTTATTGTGTTATTGTGACTTATCATTTTAGTTATGTGTAATACAACACTGATATTATATCCAAGTATAAGTCATATTTTAAATTTGTAATAGCATATAAAATAAAAAGCGTACACGTGGTCCACGTCACGTGGCATGTAAATAAATATCTTTAGTTGACAGAGATTTTCTAACACAAACATTGAAATGCATCCGTACATAATATCCATTGTTAGCTAAAGCTTCATCATATTCTAATAATTACTCGTGTCATTTGACAACCTATGTATTTATAAATACCGTGCAAAATGGAACATAATTGTTGACACAAGTGATTTCTGTATTGGAAGTAACCAACTATAGATTTTCTGTTACCATATATACGCTAAATTCTATACAATACACACTGACAGGACAGGGATCAATGTTCAATATCTCTCAGTGGGTCGTTCCCTTTTGGCTGTTGTTACTGCTGCTGACACAATGTGCAAATCTGTAAATGACGATATAAATTTGACTTTTGCTCGTTTCCTGTCCACATTGTTCCGGTTCAACAAAACAAACAAAATGAATTCGGATTGTGATAAATTTGTCATTGAATTGAATGCCGCCGCATAAGTTGTACCTGGTACCTGGTACATAGTCCCTGTTGCTGTATAACAACTATGTATGTGATGTCATTATATCCCTGTGGCCAGACCAGCACACACTTGTCAGTATCGGTCTACAACACAGGAATAGCCGAGGTGTCACAAGTGAACAAAACCGCGACAGACCGAGGAGAAGTCAGATTTTATTCTTTCCACCACACACACACACACAAACACAACAGTGTTATTGTATTTACACGCACTCGTAATACTGGAAATTATTGTCGCTAGGTGCTGCTGCCTTTTTTGTTTGTTTGTCTAGTTGTTAGTGCGGCTGTACTCTCTTCGCTATCTAAATTGAAATCTTGTCGGCCAGGCATTGTCTGCTGTCTAAATTTTGGGAAAAAAATATTGCAGTCTAGTCTAGCCCCGTTAACAATAGTTTTTTTAACGGACAATAGTATGTACTTTCAATGTAACAAGTGTTGGCCAGACTCTATACACATGGATAATTTCTAAATTACCAGCGAAATTAGTACTGAATTAAATAGAGTAATTGTTTGCCTGTGTAATCTGTTGATTCAAGTACTGAATCGATAATACTTGCTCTGACAGTAAATTATGTTAAAATGAATTACTGAATGTATTTAGTATATAATTTTACGTTCCTCTTTTGTTGACACAGTATTCGGTGGGAATACACGGTTCTAGGCTATTCAAATTTACTTGATAGTTGCTCACTGAAATGACTAATTAATATGTGTGACTAACTATGTACATACATACATATATACATATTTTGGTATCAGTGTTAAGTTCGTGTAAAATTTGTAATTCATATTATATAATATGGTTATAATTAGTGATTACGTATATTATGCTGTTCTTTGTGCAAGTAGACATTAATGTGAAAAAATTAATTATACATATTTTTGTAAATGATATTAATTTTATAAATGTATGTATATTTTACCTAGCAAAATGAAAGAATGAATATTTAATGTGAAATTAGTTTGTATATTTTGTACATAAGTTTCAGTATTTTGTAAAATGTATGGTATATGCCTGGGGGCACTACAGATTGTCCACAGCATATTGACCATTATTTCCTGCTTTAAAGTGAAAATATTGCGTATCTCAGTGTACATATCATGTTCGTTACATCTTGAAATATATATTGTAAATTTTGACATTTATTGCCGAGAAAATTTATTATAGTCGCGCGCACTCTGCTCAAAACATTGAGTTCATAAATTTTTAGTTAAACGAAAATTTTTCATTAAATTTCATGCGGAGGGGAATAGCGTTACACGTCAACCGTCTAGGAGATTTTTCCAAGTAACATTGACGTGTTATTAACAATCTTCCTGGAAAGAAATTCCCAAAAACCTGCACATACCTCTCACAATATCTACACGTGCAGCTCACATCCGAGTAACCTAAATCTGGTGTCAAATATACCTTCCCCATCTATATGACGTATGAATAAACTCACCACTACTATCTTACCGCTGTGTCTATATCCACATATCGGTGGAACACTCGTATTGAAGTAATACCTAGTCGGTCACCACGCTGAGGTAAAAAATACACGTGAGAGACGGTTTATGACGACCCCTTGCCAGTGAAGGGTGACGAAATCGATGGTTTCGGTGACGTCAATTTTCTACTCATCCCACATGTGATACTTCTCATAATACCATAATCATCTTCACATGAATACAATTCCCATGAGTCAATTGGTTTTTATATAGAATTGCACAATTGCCGGGGGTATGTAACGTTATCATCATCTGTAGGTAACTGAAATCAATGCAATACAGTCTATAGTATATATTGCTATCTGCTGTTGCAATTAAGGAAAGTGCTTGCAATAAATTGTACGATATCCAGCATCGGTGGATTCCAGGCTACAGTTTGTCATAGGTACATGAAATATTAATGTATCGAATTTCTCCAGACAGTACGGAGGTACTTTAGCTAGTTGGAAGGAAATAAAGTTACACTGTGGTCTGAAATTGAAATCGTGCTCTCCTCCATTGCTATCAATTATTTCTTCTTGTACAACTAAAGCGACGAATATTCAAGACCTCATTCATTCAAGGATTATTATACGACTCGAACTGGTGGGGTGGTTCTCGTAATTCTTTTTTCACTTCCGGTAGCAGGAAATAGCGTCGAGAGCCAGAGAATCCAAGAGATGGAGATGGATTACAACAAGATGTATCATCCGAATGTCCTTCATACTAAATTGTATTTATCCAAGTGCAATACGAACAAGTACAGTTCAGTTCAGCTAAGCTGTGCCGCACTAATAATCCTAATGAGCCTGATGAAGATAATAATTTATATTACATACAGTAAAGTGAATCTCATATTATAAACTAGTAATATATTTACCATTCCATATATAAGATACATATTTTCAACAATATATTATAATCTGATAGGCCGCTATAATGTTTCGTTGTATTTATGATAATTTACGGTGCTAATATATTGCGTATGTTGGGCGACATTGGTTTTAGTGGGAATTTGCGTTGGGTGTAGAATATTCGTGTGTGTGTGTGTGTTAGTGTGTGTGTGTGTTATGGCAAATAACCACCATCTAGTGTGCCATGTATCCCTACACCGCTAGCCCCAACCAGCTAGAACGACCGCTAGTACCATCATCGGTACTGGTGTGACAGGGTCGACACGTTGCCCCGGGGGCAGGGTGCACATGTGTGTGTGTGTGAGCGTTATGTCAGCGGCTCTATGTATACGGGTCGCTGCTCGAGTCTCCGGGAGGTGTGTTATTAATCTGATTGGCGTCAAACCCGGCCGAGCTTCACTAATACCCGTGAAATTGCGTTCTCTCTCGGCGGGCATACACCCCACCCAACCCCCTGACAACCCCATCATTATGTCAGCCTCACGCGGTCTCCACCACCGTGGTACTATACGGGCCTCAGTGCTGTATTATATATCGTACAACCCTCTATCCCTACCTAACCTAACCTAACCTAACCTCTCTGTACTCTACTACTACATAACATGAAATTGAAACGTGGTGCTTTTAATTTTACTTAACTGATGACGTATTTGCAAGCTTCTAATTTTCCGTTCTTTAATGAATATACGCACTGTTTACACAGTGATCAAATTTAATTTTCTTCTGATCAAAATATCATCGCAAATGATCCGCTTATTCGTGAATATAGAACATTATACAGTTCACTGTAACATGATGTGAACTAGATTTATATACATACATATAAGGTCTTTATATAATACTCACTAGATCAAACTTGAAAACAGATTTTATATTCTATGAACTACTGCTGTATATTTATTTATTTTATAGAACATAAATATGCATGTAGCTAGGATTGTAAGCCACTCGTACATACATATAGGCTTATGTGTAGGTACAGTTGATTGGAAATTGTGATTAATGATTTTCATCGTTTCTATGCTCCCAATTACAAAATTGCTATCATTTGTATGTGCCTGAGTGGCTGTGCCTGGCTGCCCGGCTGCCTGTCTGTGTGTTAGTGTATGGATGACAAACGCCTCTCTGATTCTTTTCAATGTATGATGATGTGATGTGATGTGGCGTTGCAGTGAGTATGACGGGAGGCCGGTGCCCTGTACCCGCGCATCCACCGCACTGCAACTCAGATTCAGATGAACTGAATGAAGGTTGATTAACGTTGTCACAACTTCACAATTGACCTTCGCCGGCAATATTTTAAATTGGTGTCGTGTTGCTGAGCAGCACTGTATAACGTTAATTAACTAATCTCCACTGTTTTAATGTACACTTGCAGACAAAAGTACTTACACACGTTATACATTACGTATGTGTAAGTACAGAGCGCGCTGGCACGAATAATGAAAATGATTATTCGTGCCAGCCTGCCCGCCTGGTCTTGTTCAACTCTGTATAATATTAGTGCTCTAATAGTTACACTCGCTTGTTCCATGTTAATGTCCAGCCTACCGATTTCAATGTTCAGTGGGGATAATGTGCCACTTACCTACACGTGCTTCCTTTCACGTGATACTATTTATTTTCCCTTGCATCGATTCCTCCCCCACCCGCCGCTGTCATCTGGTATTATTCCTACAGTATCAATAATTCAACGATACATATTTCCTATATATCATCGCAGATTTACTATCAAAACACTCCAGATATTAGTAATAATATTTTATTCTTATAGATGTCTAACAGTAAACATTTTATTCCCTTTGTAAAATGTTCTTTCAATTTGAATATGTACGTGTGTGTGTGTGTGTATATATTAAGTAATACCTTCGAATACATCTTCTGCGACACGAGAAGAACGTAAATAAAAACATTTTACGAAGAAGAACATTTTTGAAAATAAATATTCATGATGGAAATTGTGTATTTTATCTTTTTCCATCCCGCATACTGTAAATTGCTTTGTGAAAAGCAACAAAGCAAGTGTGATGATGACTTTTATATTTCATCTTTTTCTTTCAACAAAAGTGTATGCAAGCATCTTCAGATTAAAGTGCGTTTCCCAGTCTTACCCTGTTTTCATATTCCTGGTTTGTTTTCATTTTGCCTGCATTAATATGCGTGTTCACGAGGTATTTTATTAAAGGAAATGGAATGATCTGTGCTGCTACTTTTTACAACTGTAGTTATTCCGAGTTTTGTTTCGCTCTGTGTTCTTAAACAACCAACCAACTGTAATCAAATAGGGGAAAAGTATTCACATTAACCAAAATGTGCATTCTGAACAATGTCCATTATTTCTTAAAAATTTACGATGTCGATGAGTAGATCTAAATAGTTGCTAACAAGCATAGATTTCTTTTTTCAAATATTTTAGTTATGTATTAGATCGTGTGAAAAGAATGTGTGTCGATAAGGGAGATCCAATCTTTGAGAGAAAACAGTAATAAAATTTGATGATGCAGTTCTTTATATACGAAAACGTTTTTAATAATTGTTACCAACAGAATGCAAGTATTTTCCTAATATTTTATAAACGAATGCTAATATTGTAATACGATATATTTTTTTAAATTACTATAAAAAGTAATTTCGGCTGCTGATATATAAGAGAGAAGAAACTCTTTTGAAATTGTTGTACTGTTTGTATTGTACTTTGATAGTGGATTCACAAGGGTGTTGCTTTGTTTATGGTAATATTTCTTTTGTAACGCTTAGCTGTATTTTTCTTACAAAATGAAACAATTAAAAATAAAGTGGAAATTGTGTCGTGTTGTGTGGCGTATGGCTTGCGGGCGTATATTCTAAGTCTAAGGTAAGGAGAAGGAGAAGAAGAATAAAAGGAAAGACTGTATTTATTTACCGCGTGCGCATACCGACGTCAAGCGTAAGATTGAAACACGCTATATGGAAAACTTTAGCGCGTCTTGTGGGAATCCTTTATCCAGGATCTCACATCCTCATACATTATTCATAAATGAGTGAGTGAGTAAGCAAGCAAACCTGCACAGAACCAACGTACAAGCATCTCTGCACCCTTGTCTCACAATCTACCCAACAACAATCTTCCTCCCACCGCTCGGCGCGCACTTACTTTGTTCAGAGTTGGCCAAGATTCTCTCCTCTCCTCTCTTCTCTCTCGCTCTGTGTCAGCCGTCAAGGAACTGTAAATAAACAAACAGACCATGTGCCTTTATAATGCACCGGCATCCCTTTATCCACCGAGCTGTAAGGGGCCCGTGTGTGTGATTCCTGATATGCATGAAACTAGAATTTGCGATTCAGTAAGTTGACACGTGCGGCCACGTGGTTTACTGGTAAATTGCGAATGTTTTTCTCTATGGCTGTTACACATACTATGTATTTGTGTGTGTGTATATGTTGTGAAATATATGCCGAAAGGGTACTGGCAGATTTTTTACGGGTTGTTTGTGCAAGGTGTATTAGGGAACAAGAAACTAGGGTAGTTTTTTCCACGCCAGGAATGTTTTGCTTTGTGAATTATTACCCGATACTATTCGCTAGGGTAGAATATTTTTCTTATTTACTTTTTGGTAAATATTTAAAGTTTTGAATAATTTATAACAAATAAACTAGTAGTAAAATAATACTGCTAAATATGGTTAGTAATAGTTATTTATTATAATTTCCTATATACAAGGATAATTTAATACTTTGTAAGATAAGGTATAATTTATTACAAACACAATAAATACTCGTAATAACTGTTCTCGTACGAAATCAGTAAATGTAAATGCGTAGCTGTTCTTATCTTTAATAAACTGGTATCTGTTACCTCTAATTGCTGTAAGTAATGTTTATTTTGCATGTTTGTTATAACGTGATAAATTGTGCTTGCATATATAGCTCAGCTAATGGATAATAAACAATTGTAACTATCATTTATATCGTGCGTGATCTATAACGTTGATTAATTTCATTGTGAGTGCACTGTTATTCTACTGGATAGCTTAATCTTAAACGTTAAACACTTATATATGAGAACATGTACTTCTATATAAGCTAACTGAATTATGTACCATATAGGAATATAATTCTTCCAAGTTTATATATACTTTTTACTTGCTGTTACGGGTTTCAAGTGTGAAAGTCACTTGTATGCAGTGCTAACTGTGGCACCTGTTTACTGTGAAGGATTTCTGTCTGTCTGTCTGTCTATCAGGGCTGTTGTGTGCCATGCCGTTGCAACTCTGGTGTGTGTGTGTTTAATACAGAATGTGCAAGTACAATGAATAGTTGCGACATTGTTTCTGGTGGCATTCGAGAAGTTTAATTTTACTTTCGTCTTTTGTTGCGACCGGCACGAGGCTACCTAGGAATGCTTAATTTGTTTCTTCGTCTGTTGTTGTTTAAAATGTTTGTTTTCAAGTTTTCAAAAAAAAGAACAAAAAAGAGCGGGTAGCGTTCAGTGCAAACATTTCAGCTAAATTAAATTAACTTTGTAATTTCACTCAGTGAATTCTCTCCGCGACGGCGCAACAAGCTACAAAAATTTCTAATTCTTAATTATGAAATAATGAGTTCTAGCTCTTGGAAAGGGAGGCCTTTAATTCTGTGTGTTTTTTTTTTACTTGAATAATAAATCAGTAATTGTTCGACGATTGTAATTTAAAATTCTCCAATATTGTTGGATTTTTCTGAAGCATAATTATTAAATTTTTGAATAAAGATGAAAAAAAACCTGAAAACTTTATGCATGGACGTAACATTATAGAAGGATAGAATATTCTTTTTTTTTTCGAGAAATTACCAAAGTAGAATTTATATTCAAATCTGCAGGGCATATTGTGGAAATGGAAATTTGACGTTTTCCGAAGAAAGAAAGGAACTTATTTACTTTTCTTTTTAATTGCTTTTGCAGTGGGGGGAGAGCCGGTGGGCATTTAGGAAATATGTACCGTGTTGAAAACATGTCATCAGACATCATAATTAATATTCACTGTCAAAATGTGTAACATGAAACATGTACATGTGTAAGTGTGTATAGTGCCAAATATTTCTGTAGCCAGTGACATCAATGTGTTCAGTTATATACGTTTATTGGAAACAAATTAATTTAAGTTTTGCTTATACATTGTATACTTTTTTGAGGGATTTACAATTCTATTCTCTTTCATGTATTTCGTCTTTTTGTTTGGATAAAATTGTTAAATTAGTGTGCGAGATCTGGAGAATACTGCACTGCTTGTTCACTAGTGCTTCGAAGCGAAATTTCACGCACATACACACATCCAATCACTTTATCCTCGTACCTCCGTGATAATGTTTGAAAATTTTAAATGCTTCCCTCATTATGATCCTGTAATTAAATTTCCCCTTTTTTCTTGCCTATTAATGAAGTTTTTTCTTCTTGCAGGTGAGTAACAAGGAAACTGGCTAATTTCGCTTTCATTAAAGGTGTGAGTATTCAAAGATCGTTTTTCATTATTTATTAACGTCTTAATTGCAAATTCCTAACTAATGATATAGCCACCGAGGAAAATTAAAATTTGCACCGATCTTTCTTTTATAAACATTTGTCGTCAGTTATTTTTATTTTGGCATATTTTTAAAAATAATTTGTAGATTGATGAGAACACAAATTTGATTTGAAATGTGATTAAAAGTTTATTTCATTTCTGGGATAATAATCCAATTTACGTATAACGTTATTTTAGAGAGTAGAAAGTTTGTTTGCTACATTCAAATTTTGAAATTTGAAAACTCATATTTTTAGAATTGGCAGCGATATTCCTTTCGCTTTAAATATATGTATATAACGAAATTATTCCGGTTTTTGATTACTAGTGAACGACTTTTCGATTTGCTTTATGTGACAACTGACAGACACATAGTTTTATTTCATAACAAACTTTTCTGCACACAAGTAAATAAATGTATCACAGTTAATAAACTATATAGTTTATTGTTACCTTTATAAATGCGTATACAAGTTTAAACTTGCAATTAAATTTTCACTGTATGAACACTATATGAAATATAAATTTGTGCATTACGGAATAGAATACAGTGTGTGCAACGATGGTTTCAGTATCACTTTCTGACCATGTAATTATTTTATATGAACTACGAGTTCTCCTTTAAAGCACGTGATCCGTGTATTTTTAATTAGGTTTCGCTTTTTACGTAATTCCTCAAAGATAATTGAGTTTGCGATGTTGTTTGTCGCAGAAAAGATTATTTCGGTAACTGATAGCCTTTTGGCTCATAGCCACACGCCACACGCCACTCTCTCTCTCTCTCTCTGTTAGTTAATGATCCCCCCTCTGCTCTCGTTGCTCTATGGTTAGATTTATTTACACTTAAACAGATAGACAAGTATGTTGTACCTGTTAAAGATATGAAAACATTATCACGTTACTTAGATCTAATCATATATTAATATACATAATTCATTTATAAGTAGTTGCAGAACCGGAAAGTTGCAAAGTCTTATCCCTGTGCATCTCGTGTGCAGTTTCCATAGTGCGTTAGTTGCATACATTATTAAGCCCGCCAGTAATCTGTGTAATGCAAATTTTCATACAACATTTTCATGTTGACTAAAATATTTCATGTTCATACCGTGTGCTTTGCATGCACAAGACTGATTTGCATTCTGTTGTTGAAAATTGAAATAATATTTTACAGTACATTACGGAGTATTGTATGATGGAAGTGCATGTGAAATGGTGTGTGCCTTGTTACTGTAACAAATATACAGAAGAAACACGCGTACTGTTTTATTGGCTTCAGTGTGTTGACATTTTTAGCGATACCACACGACGCGTCGTCTATGGTTTTCTAAGAAATCGAATTGCAAAATCGACCAAGTCCAAATTAGAATTCCGGTCACTTCCATTTCGTTATGCAATTTTCTAGTTTGCATTTTTGGCATTCCCGCGCGCACGATTCAACGTGAAACTAGCGACGTGTTGTGTTTAGTTGTCTGTACGATTTCCGAATCTACGAAAAACAACACGACCATCAGCGATGCTCATTTGAATTTTAAATAAATAGCAACGTAAATTAGACAAATGTCAGTGACCTATTCAAATCAGCTTTGAATTTAGGTAAATGAATACTGGTTCCGAAGGATTATTACTAGTATTCTTCAGTATCTCAGTGCTTCTCAATATGTTCTTCTGCATATTAACACAAACGTCACATGTATCGTTCCTATTTTTATCATAACAAATACATGTTAGCCAGATATATTAACCTTTGAATGCCTATGAGTTTAAATGTGATTTTTATTACGAAACAATCAAAATTATAGATCCGCCATTTCGCCCACATCTGACATAGGTTTACATTTTTGAAAAATTGTGTGAATTCAATGCATACATCCGTGTCAAGAAATCTATATACTACGACATTTCATATTAATTTGAATTACAAAATATCCACTAAAATAAAATCTAAAAGAAATATTTCATTACATTTTTATCTGATTACCTTTTAGAAAAATATAAAATTTTATTAGTCCTATAAATACGAACTGTTAAACTAAGAAATATTAGCGACTGGTATCTGTAACTGGCATACAAATATAAGTTGGCGTGTGATTTCTGTGTATTTAGATGGATGTGTAGTTGGACTGAAAGTCTGTACCGGATGTTTCATTTTTGTAAACTTCATTTTAAACTAGAGATTAACATGTTTATTTATAGATATTACTTTTCATGAACAGTAAAAATAATTTTTAACATCGCACATATCCACATACTTTTTATATTAATACTTTGTTACAGTGTAATTATGCTTTTAAATTTAATTACAACAGGAATATATATGTTATATTTAATATTTGAAACCATTATTTAATTATTTGTTTATAAGTCCATATATATTATTAATTATACAATAAAACGCACAAATGTACACGTTTTGCATATAATATTTCTAATCCACTCTATTATTTTGATAATTCATAGTAATAAATTAATTAAGCATAATGTCACAATTGCATTCAATGCTATCAAATGAACTATAATTTATAATGAATTAATTGTACATTAGTACATATATAATAATGATTTAAATTAGCGAACATAATAGTTTTATTGTGATCATATTCAAATTTCAAATGATAGGTCATTATTGTATTATTTCAAATATTTCAAGGTAATCCACGTATTAAATGAATATACTTAAATACATGAAAATGAATAAAAATACATCTTCGTTCAACATTGATTGTATAATTGAAATGTATCCTATTGCTATGATTATTTCTTGTAAATACACGATAATTGGAAGTAAGTAATCTCATGTTGTATACGCTGATGGACAGGTGATATTTGTTTATAAATTATTCAGTAGATACAATTAGTAGGAAATAGTATTTATTAGAAGAACATATATGTACATGTACGTGTGGAAACATGTATTTAGAAATGTGTAACTACGTTGCAGGAAATCGTAATTGAAACATTGTGTATTTGGCTACAATTAATGCCAGTTGGCTTATCTATA
>JAGJTL010000112.1:1903919-1917757 GCA_022063505.1 Calosoma granatense
TTCGATGCGGCCGGTGTTCTGGGATTGTTCTCTGTCTCTCTGTGTATGTCGACCAGGTACCGGGAATGCACCGGTACACCACTTGGTTCACGATGTTCAATCGAATCAATAATCAAACGTGCGGACATACAACGTGATTAATTCTAATCCAGGAATGTACTCGGAATAATTGATGCCCCGCCCCCCGCCGCCCCACAGAACCATGGGATTGCGAACATACGTACTAAAATATTCCAAAACCAACTACGCATGCATCACATTGTATATTTACATGAATTAACTGGAATTAACTGTTGAAATATTTAACAATAATACATCTAGACATATATAAGAGAAGCATGATATCATTCAATGAAATGATGGACGTGAATAAAAGTTTTTACTCGTATACGAGTTTCTTCCAACTAATTAATGTTTTATTTTTTAATTTTTAAACGGATACATTACTTTATATAGCAAGCAATTACTGCCATAATATCGTCGCTCTTTATGCATATACATTTAGCTATGACATAAATTTAATTAAATCGCAACATATTTAGTATTTTTCTGTCATTTCTTTTAAGCGAAATTTTTAATTTCCTAGATTCGTTCATTTCATGAAGTACATCATGTTACATCTACTAATGTTGCTTTATAACGTTCTACAATCAAATACAGCGAAATAAAATAACAACGGAAATAGAGGATAATAAATTCTCGTATTGCATCCCCTTATTTATTTCGTATTTTATAGTTGTACTGTACTGAAATTAGATTCCTGATGTATTTCCCCATTCATTTCCGGTTCTTGCGAATTTAAAATTTGCGGTCCAGGATTAATTTCCGTACATCAGTATCGATTTTATTAGCGTTTCTAAATGCTATCTGTTTCGGTCTAAATTCATATTAACACCTTTTATATACAACATTTAAAAAATAATTATTTTAATTCCGTTTTGTAATACAAAGTTATTTTTCTTGTTACTGTAAACAATGGCTAGTTGTGTCATTCTGATAACATGTGTTTGCATTCAACACCTTGTTCGAGAATTAACATACTGTCTATTTATACCTGTATGCAGGTCATATCTAACAAATCTGAATACACATTTCCCAAAATACATACATTGCTTTCAAGTTGACTTTTGTTCGTTGTGAAACGAGGGACACTGAATGTGAATAATACACTCAGTTTTGTGTGTCTTCTACGTTATGCCAAGTTGTTGCTGCTGCTGACGTTGCTGATGATGATATGACCGCGCATTCAATCGGACAAAGCTTTGTTCAGTTATACGAGAGTGCGGGAGCGAACATGAACTGACTGGTTAGTAGCGCGCGTTTCACATAGAACCAACTGATGGTCCATTGTGCAAATTTTCATTAATAATATTCCACATCCGAGAGCTGCGGTTGCGCTAAGAATGTTGCCGTATGTACTACTAAATCCACATGGAATTAACTCGTGTGTGTGTACGCGTGCGCACAACATTCATTTTCATAAAAGCACTCCAGGCATCCAATAATAATGGTGTGTGCGCGCGTGTGTGTATAAGGGGTGAAAGGTGACTGGTGTACTAGTATAGAAACACACACACACACACACACGTACATACATATGTACATAGACATGTTGGTACATGTATAGACAGGAGTGTATAGATGTGTATATACTAGGGTAACATACGTAACACTATATTGCGAAAACGGGTGAACGGATGGTGTGAGATCTTTTGCAAGGCACATAGCGGCAGGTGGCTTACGAGTCACCAGCACCACTACCGGTACCATACTGTCACCGGGTAACGAATAGTACCACCCGCAACCGGAAAATAACCATAACCGTTTTTTTTCTTTTCTTTTTTGTTTGGTACTTTGTGGCAACATTTGCGGAGAGTGACAAATAAGCTCCATTAACTTTGATTCAACTCAACGTGGAAGTATTGTGCAATCTGTATAAAGTGATAACAAAACATGATTTACTTATAACAAATTTTATTTTATAATAATTTGTATTACTTTAATACAATTTATCCTGAGATTAATATAGTCGAAAATTTGATTTATTGCAATACAAATTACATAGACAAACTAAATTTTGTCCAAATTATAATAATCTAATTTTGTTCCACACATAATTATTGTTTCTATACAATATATAATTATTAATGTGTACGAATATAACTGTACCTACACAGTCCATTGTTCTGTGCTGAATAAAAAATAAATTCCAAATTCGTTTCATGTATGAAATGTAATACGAGTAGTGAAATATTGTGATATATCAGATTGATAGAAATTACCCAACGCTGACCAAACATAGCATGGACGTATGCAAAATGCATTTTGATTTTTCTCATTTCTGACGTGACGGACGTACACATGAAGATGCCATTATTCCATCCATTCCTATCTGATAATAATGTTGAACTGTCAACATCAATCAGATTCCATATATCATCACACTGTGCACAAGCACATTCTCTATGTACGTATATTTCTCTAGAACTTTTTCTTTTGCGAATGTTCTATATTTGGATGATAAACGATGTTCAATTGAATTTATTTTCAATTTATAACCATCTCTCGTATGTGTGTACATGCATTCTGCAAACACACAATAAACACTGGTAAACGAGAAAAACACACCTAAAATTTAGATTAGCAATCTAAAGAATGTAAAGCTGCTTTAGGTCATCGTCTTGCAGTTTACAGACAGTCGCTCGCTATGTTTAGTTTCATATTACCACTTCGTACTGATATGCACATACTCGCATAATTACTTATATACATATACACGGGATATGCATATGGTCATGGTGTGTTATTACACTGATGGATCAGCATCACTGATATATCTAATGTAAGTAATACACTCTATAACGTGATAATTTGAAAATATACTTGCTATACAATTATCTAGATATATAAATGTACACTTGTAATCTGACTAATCTAATTCAGTGAATGTAGTTTAAATTACATGAACATTGACTGTTAAAATGTACGCTTCTCTGCTGTTTGTATATGTATGTATATTGCATAAAAGCCTGTGGACAATCTGTTGTGTATAATCTATTTGTGCAGAACTGAATCAAAGGCCAGATGTGCCTGGGCTCGTTTATCAGATTATAAAATACAAAACGCGGAAGTATTTATTTTAGCCAGATATCAAAGAAAAAAATCTCTGAAAGGTTATTGTCCTGGCTTGTGCTGATAACTCGTGTCATATCTCTCGTTCCCGACCTGTATGATTATATATAGTATAGTATAGTATAATCCGTACCGATGTGTTTGTTTGTATTTATATGTATGTGTGTGCCTGTACGAGCATGTGTAGGTGGAGTATTCAAAGAGTATTCATTCGTTCTTTGTGCAATCATGATCAAAAGAGCACTGCTTTAAATTATCCTAAAAATAGACAAGTATAATCATGTTCTTTTGATATAATGTAGTTGTATAGAATAGAGAATAATATTTCAGATAATTGATAATTATCATAGAATTTGAAGATACGCTTTGAAAAATAATATACTCGTATAATTGTAGAGATTTATAGGAAAATGTTGCTATTTCAGCAATTACACAGCATATATTTACTTACGCTGTAAACGTACTTGTCTGTCTGGAAGGAAACAACTTCAAACTCCTTATATACATATAATGGTTTTTGAAATTTAAAAGGACAGAGCCAGTTGAAGTAGAGTGTTGATTACACCCCTGCTTCTTAAAAGCGCGAAGATCGTTTTAACTGAAGAGCCCCTGTATCTGTGCAACCGTACACCGTAGTTGACGTACGTTTCATTGTTACCTAAATTTTATTTTCATCTAACCGGACAATTCCTGCTAAATGTTATGCTTCTAAATAAGCGGTTATAATTCTGTTTTTCTTTCTATAGAAAAAAATATATAAATGTCATCCAAGTACACAATGTGATATAATCCGTTTGGTTCGCTGCACAATGGTTATTGGGTAACCATGACGACTGGACCTCACCTTTAGCTTAACGGCGACATCGAATGCCCGGTCGAGTAATTCTTCTACCGGTTCGCTCATATATAATACACGGTAAAGCGGAGCGTATTTTGTTGAAACTGAAACCGAGATATGGATGCAGAGAACACACAGAGAGTAGTAAGTAGCCAGCAGGAGTAGGAATAGTAGTAGTAGTGGCTTTGCGTAAAAATGCAATATAGCGATGAGTTCCCCCGGGGAGGAGACTCTGAACGCTGCCGTTGTGTCGTAGCATTTTCTCCATCGATTGTGTGATTATCTGCTGTTGAGGTTCCCTGCCGGCATTTTATTTTTTCCCGATTCTTGAGACTTTCTCTCGCTTATGTCTGTCTGTCCGTCCGTCCGTTTGTCTGCACTGATCCGATCCGCACGGAATAGCTTCTTTTTTGTTGGTGAATGCTGTTCAGAAATAACGCGGAAAATTTCTTCTCTTACCATATATATAAGAAAAGAATCGTATTGCCAATCGCAAAATGTATCTTAATGGTCGAAATTCTGAAAAGAAATCCAGTAAAATGTAATTGGCCGTTTGTTAATTTTGTGTCTTGATAAGTGGGAGGATTTTGTGTATGTATGTCTTGGTTCAGGCATCAAAGAAAAACTCTCTCTCTCTCATAGAGATGAAGGGGATTCCGTTAAAAGTAAAGACGCAGGGAAGTAAAATGTTCAGGAAACACATATAGAGTACATTGTGGAACTAAGACGATTAGCCGGGAAGTACAAGACGTAGTAGAACTTTTATTATGGCACTTTAACAATTTTCCCATCAGTGTTCTTGCTACAAATCAATATGGTAGACGAATTTTATTAGCAAAGTGAAATTTGTTGTTGTTACACAGCAGTGTTCTGTGTGTGAAAGTTACGATTTTTTTTATATCTTATTAAAACGGTTTTCACTAGAGGGCAAAATACAATTGTAAAATTTTCCTCGCAATCTTTGTAAAAATATAAATTCCATTCGTAAACTCTGGTTTGAGTCTGCTGCTGCTGCTGCTGCTGTTCCTCGAGGTCTGAAATATCCATCTCCCTCGACGCATCCAATGAAATCTCCACCCCCGCAGGCATGGCACTCTTTACTTCCATCAAATTAAGTTTATATAATACACCCGCAGTGAAATTGGAATCCGACATTAGCTTCCATAACATGTACGAGCTATAATTCTAAATAATTCGGCGGATAGCAGGAATCCTAATGTACGACGAGAATTGTAGAATTTCTGGTATGTTTTCTGAAAATCTGTAGCCATTCCTCGGCATACTAGCTACATAAAAATTTCTTCTCTTATTCTCGGTACGTGTGTGTTTATATCAGAGATGATGTTAGCATTAGCTAAACATTGATACGGGGAGAAACACACACTATTATTGACTTGAAACCAATATTGAGGAAGAATTCTACACATTATGCTGCATTCATCCCTGTGAGTGGATTATTTTCATATCCGTTGTAAAGCCACATATATTCATTCAATAAACACTGAATTGTTGAGAATAAATCTTTGGCATCTACTATCTGGTGAGTTGATTTTCGAGCAGTGAGTTCATTTAAGCGTAGTGTTGAGTAAACGTTGGATAGTTTGCATAGCACATCAGAATCGGACAGACCGTTGAACGAAACGCAAACAGAAAGTTAATATAGTTCGTCGTACGTAGGGGCTATCGCAAATATAGAGGTTCCAGAGCCCCCAATGGGGACACGGAGGGGTATAAGAAAGAAAATACACGAGAGAGAGAGACTGGCCAAGGAGAGAAGGACCTTTGTGATGACCTGCGGTTAGGCTTTCGGCTGGGATGCCACAAATGTAACTCTTTATACTTGGGTCCTTTCCTTCACACATCCAGAATGAACTTGTGGCCTGGAACCGGTCTAATGTGATTAAAGCTTGGCCAAGTATACGTCCTATCGTCTCCCGTGCGCTTACATGAATATATACACGTTACACACAGTTACACTAATACTGTACAGAGCAACAAGGGTAGCCGAGCCTGCACAAACGTGCTATTCCACTTGGCTGGAATGTAAATGTTAATCATTAACAGAGAGAGACCACTGGTAAATATGTTTGTATTTGTAGCATGTTTGCCTGTTGGATCATGACAGAATTTAAGATCTATTTGTTTAACATTGCCGCCCGAGTTTGGCAAAGCCACAGGCCAAATTATGTTTCAATCACGTTATTTGACCAGCTCGATTTATATACTACATATTTGCGTAAATTTAATTGATTATTTAACATATTTGTTCCCAGTGAATACGGTACAAAGCATGAAAATTCTCTAAACCTCAGTTATGCCTATTATATTCCTATAGATTTATTTATTTATATGAAGAAAATTTTTAGGTAAATAAAATATAAAGATATTGGTTTGCAGAAATTTAAAGATTATATCTTATTCTGTTTGAATGATATTTATTTATCTAAATATGATATTTTATCTGTGCACATATACGAAACAATGTATAAAAAATATATTTTCCTGCGAAATATATGTTTTATGGGATATTTCAAATATTTGATCATTTAAAATTCTATTTCAGACTATTGTTCGGATCTAAATGATATAACATTGTTTATTATTCATCATTGTTTACTAAAGACGAGGTTTAGTGAAATGGTCAGTGTTATACGTTGTGCTGTGTTGTGCTGAGGGCCATGATGGTTCATCCTGGAAAGTCAATATGAACAGTGAACACAAACATACGTACCTACGTTCTACTAATTGCCCGGCTGGTTAATGAGTATTTTAATTATTGACATTCGTACATCTATCATAAGTACCAGCATAAGTGCGGTTTTCACAATTGCTGCGTGCTGTGTAAACTCAATTGAATGCTGGTTATAACTAGACTTGTGTGTGTGTTGTGGGCGGTTAAATATCTATGTTCATTTAGTTATCTCATTAGTTATCGAATTTACATTCTATTGTGCCCATGTAATTCCTAATTGCATTCTTAGCGGCTTACTTAACAAAACATTCCTTGCAAATTGTAAAATAGAGTTAAAATATGAATGAAAAATATTTTACATATATATTTAACAATTCTCTATTAGTCACAACAAATGATTTGATCATTTTAGTTATTTATAATTAATTACGGATGTTTATAAGTAGCAATTTATTTCAGATTTATTAATATTCCAATCATGTTTTGTTGATGTTTTCGTGTTACTAAATTCTGAACAACGTGAGATCATATTTCATATACGGTGAGAGAAGTATGTTCTTTGTTAGGAGTGCTCAGGTACTAGTTGTATTATTTAAAAAAAAAGTTATATAACTGAAAATATCTATTTTAATATATCATATAATATTCTTAGTAATATGTAACAAAATATTATTTATCGCGCCCATAACATGAATCCCCATTTTTTTCGAACGGGAAATCATTGTTTAGTGTTATTGGTACGGAAGTCCAATTAATTCAGATTACGAATTGCTGGTGTTTATTAATAAATTGTTGTGAATTTGAGGGCACCGTTCTCAGTTAACCTACAATATTCAAATTTTATGGTGAAAACCACACCAACCGTTTTCATTAATTAAAATTCGTAATAATTTTCATATTTACAGTTATGAACATTTAAACTGCTGCTAAACGAACAAAAAAGAATTTTTTTTTGCTTCGTGTCGCTGACTACGATTTATGGCACTTGTTTTCCGTTGAGCGTGTATGTGCAGGACCGTATTAGGCCAGCACCGGCACACTGTACCGTTATTTTCACTACGTCTTACTTACAAACATATTTCAATTTGTACAATATTTATTTGCGTCCCTTTTGCGTTGTGGATTTAGCAGATAATATATGTGATGTTTATTTTTCGTGTAACTGTAAATGCTAACTAACCGTGATGTTTCGTTGGCAACTCGTACTGAAATGAAATCTTGCAGCTCGTAATGTTAAACGAATATGTTTTCTATTCACATTTCCTGACATGCAGTTTCCAAATCAAAATGTACCGTATTTGTTATTGACATTTTTCAACTGAAACTACTATATATCTATACACAATGTATTATTCAATATATGTTTCCATGTATTACTACACATTTTGCATAATGCAGTATTACATTGTTCATTTATTTCCTTGTAGAATGGAAATGTCGTGTAATTTTTTTTTGTTCCTCGTTGTTTAATAGTGTTTTGTTCTGCGCTATTGTAATAACATTTATTTCTACCAAACGTTATAATTATCTGCACAAAAAATAAATATTTACATGCTTCTTAATGATACATGTTTAACATTTGACGTCATGGTTTTGTTTTGATAATTGTACAATATAATAATAACACGTTCCTGGTGATAGTGGCCTTGCCCTTTCACCTTGCAAGGGCAGCGGTGTGCTGTGTGTGTAAATTATACCTTGATCCGGGCCTGTGATTTTGCGGACGAGAATGTGCGAATGGGCGCATTAGTAGATACGTGTGTGTGTGTGTGTGTGTGTGCGTTGTGCGTTGAAATGAGCCACGCACTTCACATGTTCTGTAGGCGACTGAATGCACGAACTTGACCTGTCACTACCATCAACACCACACACACACGCACACGCACACACCACTTCTATACTTCATACCGTAGTTGTACGTACAATGCTGTTGGTTGGCTGGCTGGTTCGTTGGTACAGATTTTAGAAAGTGGATTTTTATGGTTTCCTGAAAACTTCGTTCTTACTGGATTTTGTGTGAAGTTTTGAAGTGCTTCCTAATTACTGGTCCCGTCGTTCGTTCGTTCGTTCGTTCGTTCGTTGTACAAGCGACGTGTCACGCCGCCTCTAATAGGGCACCATGGTTGTGCCTGAACGTAAGGGCTGAAGGGGGGAATTTGTTCCGTTGCGGGGAAGTCATTAGGCATTATTGTTTGCGGGCATTGTGTTGTGTGCGCACGGGCTTTCTACTTCCTCCTCCTCTTCCTCCTCCGCCTCCGCGTTGCGTGACTTTCGTGAACACCGTCATCATCTTAGCTCACTCACTCACTCGCTCGCTCGCTATATACCTCCACCTACAACCATCCATCTATACACTATATACCTCTCTCACTCACTCACACACACACACACACTCACTGATGTGACTCTCCTCTTTTAATATCGCACGACTGAGCCCGACTGAACTACAAAAAAAAACTGGGAATTATTTTTGTTGGTTTCGTATTTTAATTACAAAAGTTCAGTCCAGCTCACCCTTCGAAAATTGAATTTTAATTTGTTCTGTGTCTTTTTTTGAAATAAAAATACGGTTGGCATATTGTTCTTTAATGACTGTTTGATACAAAAGAGATTTTTTTTTCTTTAATAATCTTTTTTCGCGTAATATTTTTCTCTATAAATATTGTAAAAATATAACTACGTACAGAATTATATGTTTTTTTGAGCTATTTTGTATAAAATAACAATGTAGTCAAATTACGACATTTTATCAGTTTTTTTCTAATATAAATTTATTTATTCAACAAAACATTTTTTTCCATGTAATGTTTTCATACTATAGCGATATAGTGTGACTGAATATGTATGTCATACTTTAAAAATAAATTTATTTACTGACAAAAAAAAACTTTCATTTGTTTTCGAGTTAATTCACTCTAGTGTAACGTACAAACGTATAAAAACAAAAACCACGATAAATGACTCATAGCTATTTTATTCGTTAATTTAATTACATAGCATGAAATATTTATAGTTGCTGCAACAAAAAAGAACTTGTATTAGAAAGCGAATAATAGGGAAACAATAATAATTCTAGAATTACGTCACGAATGTAATATTTATTATATGTTTTACACATGCATGTAAGTTATAAATTGATTAGCGTGTATACAAACATATATGTATTGTATAACGTGGATCTTAATTTTATAATTCTAAATAATACATACATATAATTACGTGTAATTTGAATTCAATTATAATAAATTAGTTATTCTTTGAAATTCACTCCTTACTTGTGTGCATTAATTACTAAACCATTGACCAAGCAACTACAGTTCAGAATGCAATTAAATGTTTTTCAGTCTGTACATTAAAAGTAAGTCGTTTCGGTTGCGCACTACTAAAAATTGCATTGTAATTATTTCAGGTCAAGTAGCCTGTTAAAATTAACGGGAAAAAAATGTCACTGCACATTCTCTCGACAATTACATGTAACTTTAAAAAAGTACAAACGGAACTAATATCAGTTTAAAAGCACGATTAAAGCGAGATATCAGGCATTTTGCCAACCGGATATTTTCGTTAAACGTTATATGTGTAAGTGTTTGCGCGAGTTCAGACGACTGGAGTAACACTGACTTCAGATAGAATGCGGAGACCAATGTTTCAGCTAACACATACATATTTCTATACGTCACAGTCAAGTATGTTGTATGTTAAAAAGACTCACTGACTGACCTTTTTCAACAAACTCTTTGGTATTGTATTGTGCCACTTTATTGTTTAGCTTGACTT
Organism: Calosoma granatense; assembly: GCA_022063505.1. Taxonomy (NCBI): domain Eukaryota; kingdom Metazoa; phylum Arthropoda; class Insecta; order Coleoptera; family Carabidae; genus Calosoma; species Calosoma granatense. Next base: position 1,914,359 of record JAGJTL010000112.1, read on the forward strand.
ACACGTGTGAAGAATATTAATTAACCACCGCTGGCCAATTATGTGGGTACACCTACGCTAGCCTCAATACGTGCTTCCAGTCCGAATTCGCATTTTTCCGCAAGTACTTTCGTAATATTGCTGCGCACAAACATTCGCCGTATGCGTTTGATTTCGTCCGATTTCGCTTTGTTTCCGAATTCGTTCATTAGGACAGCTTAGCCGAGTGAGTTTCATGCGAACATTGTAGTTGCTTGTGTGGAAATGTATCAGTACTTCATGCGGGATTTATGTTTGCGATTATTTCATGTACTTTGTGTCTGATGGATATTCGAACTATCCGAAGTGAATAATTTTTTTGCATGTTTAATCCTCACTGAATAACATGGATTATTATTTCTGGTATAGTTTTGATGGCTGTGTACGTGTTTCACATAAAGGAGACTATACATATTTTATAAGGTTCAATATAAGAGCTAGTAGACAAAGGTTGGGTAGAGCAAACGGTACCATTATTTAAATTGGACAATAACACATGGGTGGATAATATCAGAGTATATGTACATATAAATAATTTCTGATAGATTTACCGAGAGACATGGTATGAGAAAAGTATAGTGTTTCTACTATATGTGTGTATGTATACGTATAAATGTACAGGCTAGGGTTGGGTGTCGTTGTAAAGAAATAAATTATCTGAAATAACTATTCGTTCAGAGTAGGTATCGCGTGTTGTTTTATTCTACCTAAAATACTTCCCGGCTATTTCCAAACTAAATAGAAAGTTGTCTTCGCCGCACACGAATATAACGAGAAACGACTAGCGGCAACGGATAGCAAGGATGAAGAGAAAAGACGGAAAAAATAGCCGACCGTATCGTTTCTAGCTCCCATTCGCAAGAATTAATTTCCTTTTGCTCGGAAATGAACCAACCTCCGGCATACTTTATTAAAATTAAAATGTGACGGCAACCGTGGTCGGAAATATAAGAGGGTATTATGCGATGTAACAGGCACCAGTATACATAAAACAGATCACCCCTTGACAACAAGCACCGTGTTACGGGAACGCAATATAAACACAACATTATAACTCTTTTCCTTTTAATTAATAATAAATGTATTTCACATTTCCGTCGTTGTATACATTCACACACTGAACATTAATGTTGATAATATTAGCATTCACTGTTGTAAAAATAACATCTGTTGCTTGTTCTTTCTCTGTTGTTGTTGACATGACGAATGAGAAATTCCGTCAGTTCTTACAAGCAGTATATCATTATAACTGATACAGGTGTATGACATAATACCTGCCTGGATTTCAATACAGTTTTATTACAATCACTAAACATTCATTACAGTGCATATTTTTTTATAGATAGAAAATGTAATAGACATTATTTTTAATTAGTTTCCAATTTGGAACGGATTTGTACATGATGAAATAAATATTCCTGACTGATGAACTGTAAAGCCGATTAAACACAAATCACAAGGGATCCAATCTGACTGGATGATGACGGTGAAATAATACATTTCTAAAAATCGTCAAAAACAATCCTGTGACACGTGGTGCTCATTCGACAGTCGGGCGAATGATGGTGGGGGTAGTGGTTGGTTCATATTAACACCCTCACACACACATACACCGCGGCACAGACCAGTCGGTCGTGGCTGATCGTAATCAGTGTGAACAGAATAAGCGAGCGAGCTGGCAAGTAACTCACGGGGGTGAAGTAGCGAGAGGCAGGGACGGGGGGGGGGTTACGAAATTTCAGTTTCCCAACCCGGTAATAAAATTATCATATGAAATAACACGCTGCCAGGATGCGGACACACGGTTATTTGAATATGAAAATGTGCAGCACAGCTACGCGATTTCCTAAACGCGCAAACCGAACGTACAAACCCAGTACTACAATATCTGTCTATTGAAAATGTGGAAAATAGCATCGAGCACCCGCCGCTCCGGCTGGCTGTGTATGAATATTTGAAATATTTACACACAGCCAGAGCGGGCGCTCGTACAAACGAGCACTGCACCAGCCTGCAAATCTGTACAAAATATTCCCGTTACGATGATCAGTTTTAATTCGAACGGCAAATAATCCAAATATTCAGTAGGAATGTATTCATTGTTTTATGATAATGTCAAATTTGAATAAATGGATAATTTTACATAATGGAACCGTGCTGAATGCGGAATGGAATTATGCCAATGTTCATTTTGTAACTACACAAAATATACGTACACATTCCGTTCCATTTATTACTATGATATCAGTTTAATTTTTATCTATTTTCTATACAATTATTAGTGTCCTGTGTGAAAAATATTTATATGTATATTTTATCAGTTTTTTTACAATGTAATTGTAATTGACGCTGACAAATAATAATATATTCATGTAGTTAGAAGACAGTATTTTTACAGATAAGTCAAAAGTTATTTATATACTCGTATGCATGGGTGGTTGTAATTTGAAAATATAATAAATATGCAAATATCTGTGAGTACAGCTCTGTCTATGACCATGGTCTAGTGGTACGTGGGTGTTGGTTGGGTGCGTGTACGTATGAAGCAAGTGTGTGCGTGTACCCATATGGTACGTCTAGCATTACTGGACGAGTTGAATCTGCAGGAACAACGGTGCGAACATTTCATAATTTGAATAAAAAATTGTCAGTGTACGTTATTAAACCGTTAAGCATTGCCGCTTGACACGGAATCTGTCGCGACACCGGTTAATTAACTTTCGGCACCATAACTCCACCCCCGCATCACCGCATCTACTATCGCGTGCACATAAAAAAATTATTTCTCCCTCCTCTCCTCTCCCTGCCGCCATGCCGCGAGACGTTCTATTATTTTCTTGATTATAAGAAACTTTTTTACATCCGATAGAGATATCCATCTAAATGAGCATACTGCAAAGTAATTTGTAATCTTTTGTAACAATTTTCTTTTTCGATTTCCGAGTTATAATAGACGGTTATTTAAACCTATGTATGGTTATTATTATTATCACTTACGTCTGAACTGTGTTCTTGCATGGTTGAATACTGAAATAAATTTGTTTAGGAAATATAATAATTTGTCTTGTGTCTTAATCGTTTGAACTGGTTGTGCATTTGTAGAACAAAAGAATCATGTAATAGTCTAAGTAAGTACTAGTCCCAATCGTGTAGTTACTTTACATTGTCCTAATTTTCTTCTAATGTCTGGCTAATTAGAATTAATCCATAAACATTAGTTGGGAGAATGCACTAATGGCTGTTAATGAGTTTCAATGAAAGAGAACTTGGTGTCCATTGTTCTATCGAGTTGAGGAGTTGATGTGGTATAGATATAACTAGAGCGGTATCTCCTACTGTTGCTGATGGTGATGCTTGTGTGTGTACTGTATTGTGCTATAT
>JAGJTL010000112.1:1942963-1953344 GCA_022063505.1 Calosoma granatense
ATATATTATATTATTATTATTATTATTATGTATTCCATTTTCATTGACTGTATGTAAGTACGCGCAGACGGCTCTGTATGAATATGCAGATTCATTTAAAATTATTTACTTGAAATTACCAATGGCTTGTCGATAAGTGCTTTTCAAGTTCAAATGTCATACGTATTCAAAGTAAACTCGCGTTTGCACCGTCATGTTTATTAATATAAATTATTGGCATAGGTCGTAAATTTCCCCGCGGTACAACAAATAGCTGTATATTTATTAATGTCGCAGTTCTTGGATACTTGCCTGTTTACACTTGTGTTTTCATAATAGTGTTTGTTCTTTCCTTTCTGCCTCTCTGTCACACTCATTGCTCGCTGCTTACTGTCATATCTCCTGTATTTTCCTCTAGTTTATATTCATAGGATAAGTTATGTTTTGAAAAACATTCTAGTTGTTTATGGACAAATTATGATATTATGCAGTGGTTTTGTGTTATCATAAGTGGAATAAACAAATAAATATTAGATATCTCAGAGAGAAGAATACAAACAAAATAGTGCAGAATAGACATGTTGTTTTTTGCTTTCTCTGGATATATGTACATATGTATGTGTATCCTCCATATTGATATTACAAAAACAATTCTGCGGACTGCAATACAACATGTGCAGCTGGTGTACTGTATATTCACTGTATATTACATAATAAATTATTTTTATTATTCCGCAATATGTTTTACTATACCAGTGTGAAATACAAATTAGCCACTGTTCAATTTTGTGTTACAAGTTATACATTTTTGTTACAAATTTATCATATGATATTTGTTTTATCTAAATGACAAACCAAATAATTTGCTGTAATGTTGTAATTTCTGTGGAATGACTAATAACGTTTAATTAGTTTTGTGATATAAAATTAATCTTGTACAACATATATATATAAACGCTGATATATAATCAGCAGTGTAATTTTCCATAGTATGTATATATGCACGTGATATTAAATACTACCAAGTATTTTCTATTTTACCTTTTGCAACACGTAATATGTGCGTCTTGATTAAAAATTCTTTATTACATTGAAAATGTACGAATTTGAAAAAATACATAGAATGAAAAGTTTTCATTTTAATTTAATCCTTAAATTGTACAATAAGAATAATCGTTCAATTAGAATCTTTCCTATTCCAATTAGGGAACAAGGTGCATTGGCTACGTTCGTATGTGTTTAAAGAATATTTATTTAATAACTTATACAGTTTCTTAATTATTGTTCATATAGTAAATGATGTGCATGTATTTGTGTATTTATTCATCTGTTTGATAGCGTTCTGTTAATAAATAATCGGTCATAAATAATCTGGCAGTGTAAACAGTACGTCGCAAGTGGTAAGTGTTATCAGTGAGGGTTTTGAAAGATGCTTGCGGGTATTGTAAGACCCATATGTATGCAAGCAAAAGCCATAATACACACACACACACACACACATGTATGTATGATACATCGTGATAGCCTTGAGTTATTGCGTGTCTCCGGCACGACTTGCAGTGTTGCACTGCTGCACAAGTGTATTCACATAACTGTGTAAGCTGGATGTATATATGTGTGTGTGTGTGAACGTATTTACGAGGTATATAAGCTTACATCCCGCGTGCACAACTCTCAGCTGCAGGTGTTCGTACACTAGACCTGATGATTTTCATTGTGCAATCTTCCTGTTGCGCTATTTCTGTATCGCCCGTATCACGTCCTGGCGCTTGTCGCCGCCTCACCCAGGACCGGCTCCGTTATATATTGGCAGAATATACATACACCAGCACAGCTGGTTCCGAGTCAATTCGATACAAAGATGAAACATCTCTTAAAATATGAAGATACCGAGGTTGTTATTTAATCTGTACCGCCGCCCAGCGAAACACTATCCACTTGTTGGACGTCCAAAGTGTTCTTGTGCCAAGTTTCAACTGGTTTCTTCCAAAGAACTGCACTCAGATATGAAATATCTGTAGGAAAACTACTACTAGTGAATTTTGTTGAATTAATTCAGAAAATAATCTGATGCACATTTGCTACAGTTCTTAATTGTAAAATAATGAGATGTTTGTTACAGGCGAACCTGTTACTAAACGTAATATCGTAATTATTTTCTAATTAAAAACAAGTTTTTTTTTCATATAACATTTTGTCAATGAGCGGTTTTACATCAAGATTTCAGTTGGCACCGCAAATGTGTGCAACCATTAAATTCTTATTATAACATTAATGCTCAGACCCTAGGAATACAATGTGGAATAATAAAGATATTTTAGTGACAATTTATGCTGAATGTACGGTAGAACTAGCCGCGGGGAATACTAAATAAATGTCAAATTTGTGTTTGATTTGCAAGTGTGCTTTGATCTTGTGTGTGTGTGTGTGTATGTAAGATATTTGGTCTATGTGCAATAAAAACGCATGTACGCATGCTAAAATCTCGGATGCGAAGTATTTTTATGCATTACTCGCATCCTTCGTGAACATGTTTGAACATAGGATAATAATTGGACTTGTGCCTGTACCGTAAATCTTCTTGCGGGGAATTTAGTCATTCCTTGGCATCGTTCTAATATTTTAGCAAACATTGCAGAAATGCAAATATTCTCGACTCTATTTTCCAGTTTGTACATTTGTTATTTTATTAATCTGTACAAATAAGCCGGTGTGTTTTGCACACAATGACTAATATTGAAGATGTAACTATGATGCAGCATGTTGTTGCTATTGCTCTTGTGATTTTTGTTTATTCTGGGCGAGCGTCGAAGTTGTGTGTCGGTCAAGGCCAACGGCGATTCATGTGCTCTGGTAATGAATGAATGGACGCAGCTGCTCCTGCTAAAGCTGTTCCTCCTCCTCTCATGGCTGGTGTGTTCTTTCTTTACGAGTAGTAGGCCATAACATTACCACTACGCTACCCCTCTGGGCACCCTCACTCATTCTCTCGTATCTCCTCCTCTCATACACACACTCGCTGGCTGGCTGGCTCGCTCGCTTGCACTCGTTAGTTTGAACCACGTTTCGCGAAAATGTATTATTCAAGGCCGTTCGATACCGCACACCGTACTGGTGGTTAATCCCGAAAAACGTTACGTGATTTATTAATATTTTAGTTTTAAATTACTGTCTAGAAAATTTTCTACCACGTATAAAATATTAGTTTTTAACTTTACGGCCCCGATGTAATACGTGTCACAGGTATTAAAATGTATTACTAGAAATATACAGACCTATCCATGTACATAGGTACTAACATATATTTTCGTATATATATACCATCAAATACATCTATTTCGCAGTAAAAATTGCAGTAATGTTGAAAAATAGATGCTTGTGATATGTAGTATAAAAATTATTTATCTTGCGACAATTCTTTCATTTGTGTCCTATTAAACTCTGCGATCAGTGATTCTTGTTTTGATACTAACTGTCAGGTGAATATAATTTAAAGTGCGTGGAACTAATGTATCTGAAATAAGAGTTGACTGTTATTTGAAAATTTCACTAACGTACGTACGTACGTATATCTAAGGTAAGGATCTCTGTGTGTGTATGTCGATAAAATCGCTTATAATTTACAAGTGGGTAATATAAATTGCCCGAATGACAGAGGTTAGTAGTGTGTAGTATCGTGAGTTTTTCCACTGTTCATATCGGTGACTAGTAGTATCTCATGTTTAAATGATACAGCGTTGGCGGTGTGGTACGTACACGAGGAAATATATCTTTTCAAGAACCTACAAATGGCCGTGTTGTTTTCATACTGCGAAATAAACTTCCCCTCCAACTATACATTAATATAAATCATTGCGTTCATGAGCAATACTACCACCGTTCCGGCATCCATCACACTTAATGTTGGCAACATTAACATTTTTGTGGCGAGTTGCTGGAAGAAACGTAGGGATTTTTCTTTTTCTCTTCTAACTGCTGTCGCCGAGTAAACCCAAGTCCACCATTTCAGCATCGTTCAAAATAAAATGAAAAAAATTACTGTCATATTGAATTTATAGATGGATATCGATGCAGCGAGCGGGAACTTTTATAACGGCTTCTTGTAGATTACTCAGCAGTAATACTCTTCCTTCCGTCCCATAAAGAACTAAACAAAAATACTAATAATGTTTTTTCCTCTATGTTTGTCTATTTGAATTTTCCATTATCATTCATTGAATATGAGATCTTATAGCAATATTAATTAAGTGTCTCTTGTTGCTTGCGGATTATGCATTATGTACATGCCTTGGATCGTGCGTGAATGAATCAGTAAGTACAAATATTGTACATCGATACATACAAGAGGGATACATTAGTAAGACGATCATGTAATATCGTGTAATAACATGTCCTTACTTGTTTGATATAGAGAGAGAGACAGAGTCGTGTGCTTGTATGCTGAGAGCGTGTACATATAATGAAACTTTTAATAAATAACTAGGATAAACTCCTTCAAGGATTATGCGCAGGATAGCTAAACACGTGAACTGGATCTGAACTCTGTCTCTCTCTCTCTCTGTAAAGTACATATGAGCTTTATGCAAGGGTAGGATTAGACAAACAACGTCGAGGCAATACAGAACAGCAGTAAACGGAACTATGTTAGGCATCCTTACACACTGATTCACTATGATGCGCGTTGTAGTGTCAGTACTTCTAAAACAATACAGATATTACCACCGGCACAGTCATCCTTATACATACACAGTATGTACGATTCACCACCCTTACACAATCTTATCTACAAATAATAAACTCAATCGAAAACCAATTTTATTTTTACCACAATTATAAATGTCAAGTCTCCTCTTTTAAGGTCTCACAGAAAATGACAGTACTAATTATTTTATTGTTCTTTTCCATACAAATACCAAAACCTTTTACTTTATTAAATTAAGCAACGTGATGAAAAATATCATATTTTTGGTTCTTTTTTTCACTATCATTTTATGTTACATATTCTTTAATATTTTTTTCTTCACTGGCATTATTGATTTAGTTTTGCCTATCTTGGAAATATATAAGAAGTTTAGGTTATTGAATATTAAAATAATAACTTTTCTTTTGTGAATGTGAAATGGGGTTGTTTGCGAACGTTGAGTGACATATTCACGCGTCAACTCTCTGGGTGACAGGGAACCGTTACGCAATAGACGCCAGGCGTCGTCACGTGAATGTCCGCGTGAGTCTTGTGTCCATTGTGAAAATAAGTTCGGCATCAATAATTCCCGAATATATAAAGCCATGTTTACTTTCATATTTGGTACAAAATGTCTATATAAATGTATATTTAGCTCATCATCCTCCTGTCGAAGAGCTATAGTGTTCGGTACGTGTCTGTAGCATCTTGTGATTTCATTTATTGTTAGAATTTGATGATTATTTTTCTATGCGTAATTCACAATAGCAGATGAATTAAATTTTAGATTTCTGCCTTAATATCTTAGGCAATAGGTTAAATAGATGTATTTTTACTTAACATTATTTTATTTTATATTTTCATTTATGAAACGTACAATACTTTTTCTTATTATTAAATAAGTTACTTGAATATAGCTTGTTGTGTTGTGTAGATGATTGTTTTGATATTAACCAGTATTATGTACATGATGGCTTTATATAAGGTACTGTATACTTGTGGGTAGTGTAACTATTGATTGGCTATATTCCTGCCTGTGCAGACTGAAGCGCATATCGTATTATTACTTAATCGCTCGTGCGCTTATGCCCTTCTGCCTCTTCCGCGCACCGCTAACGGTGAATCAAACTACTGCCAAGCCAACCACAATCCAGATACATGTTATGTGCTTACCGTTTACTATCTCCCATATACACATACTAATATCTACCTGTACATGTATATACATATGTGTGTGTATACACAGGTCTGATCATGCTTGCATACATAGCATATATGTTGGTGTCTCTCACAAAGCATTTTGTTTACATTTGGCTCATCTAACCTGGCATAGATACCGACTATGCATTGACCTCGTAGTGCAGCATACCATCATTTTATGATTAATGGACTCCCGCGAACCTAGCTTCGGGAAGGTGTAATCAAAATATAGCACGGTCCTCAAGTTATAGAAACGGATGCACTCAACGACCAGATACAGATGCACGTTGCGTTTCGAATTCTACAAGGAAATTAGAATTTCGTACGGATGATTGCTACGGATTAGTTTTGAAACGTCAAACTATATTGGATGATACATGCATATATCCAACTAGATTGCCGTACAGTTTCATTTCTAGAACTATTTTTGTTGTTTTATATAAATTAGGCTAGCATATATAAGATCATTTATTTATACTAAAATGTATTTCTTTAATTCATTGTGACGTTCCAATTCGCATTGCAGGTCGTGTAATTATGGAGTTCGTAATTAATATCATATTCCAGTGCAATGCTATTTGGTACAGTATAAACGGATTGTATTCCATTAGCTATTAATGGGCATAAGCCCAATTACATCAAGGACATTTACATTTTACTACTGATTAAAATGAACAGTACAGTATGTACAGAATAACATGTATCTTCTTGTATCGAGGGGTTTCTTTACTTACACAAATCACTGTAACTAAAAAGCCCACATGTAAGCGAGTACTTGGGCAATATATTAAGGATGTTTGCTTTATCTTACATACAGGATAAAGCAGAGAGCAGTAGTTGTTTCGTTGATCTTGTGACAAACTTGAAATTAGGTTGATATTGGAGCGAAGTAGTAGTTTGAAAGTTGATAGGGTACGAGAGAATATAGGCAAATGTAGACGTAATGCGTACTAAGTATTTGATTAACTTGTTCTTCTTGTGTTCTTGATATTATTTACTCTCATTTTACATTCCGTTTGATGTTAGTACAACTGATGATAGCATGCCAACAAATCACTCTCAATGTAATTGTATACATCACGTCGTATAGCATCCCAGTTTCAATTTCCCTCCATACAATACACTTATACTCTCCATATATATATATATAGTCTAGGATTAAACACAGATTGCAATTGTTTTTATTTACCACAGGGACAAACAAGCAACAACAATTGAATTAATGAAATGTATTGAATTATTTAAAACCATCGTGTTGACGTGTATTTATTTCAGTTATTGGGTCAATGCAAGTGTATCTATGCATGCATATCTGTCTAGCTGTTTATCTGTATGTATGTTTGTGTATAGGTATGGGGATGACTGCATTAGATAATAATTTACAAGCGTGTTGCGAATCAATTGTTGGACATTATAAATAGCCTGGTTTATTCATCACGAACTATTTATTTGTTTATTGCGTATAATATATGCGACAGTTTGAGTGCTTGTGCGTTCCATCTATGTCTGTCTATATGGACCGACTCACCCAGTATATACTACATACTATATGTATAGGATCCAGCCAGATAACGCTGCGTCCCGTAATTGCACATTGTTTTTGTTTTAACGCACGCGCTTTTATTTTAACATTTTACGAGTGTACATTGTTTATCATTTCATTTCATGTGCGGTCGTAGTCGCAAAATTGTTTGTGGTAATGGTGAACTGAACGTGTTTGAATTGTTGGTTTAATTTGCCAAGTTTTTATGACTTTCATGACGTTTGTTTTACCGCTGACAAATATTCAAATGAAATTTCATCAATTCTGTATTATCCATTATCAAATGGTAGTTTTAATGTGTTAACTTTTACCATAATATATATTCACAATATAAGAAGTGTGCAATGTCAATTATTTTACGTACGCCAATGAAATCAGAATGGAACAATACAATATATAATAGTCCAGGATTAATATTAAACCAATCATTTCACAGTTGAAAATATTTTATCTGTAAAAGAATGATAAGAACTGATAATTATTTACTATCCGAATGATTATATTCTAAAATGGTTAAGGTGAATGACACCTGCTTCCAATTGTTCATTCCTCAATTATCTTAATATATTTCAAGATCTTATTATGTGTTTGTTAAATAGCGGTATGATGAGAATACTCAAGTGCTAGTCACATATATAGTATAAATCTATTTTAGTACAAGGACAATTTCGAAGGTTGCATGGTCATAAACCCCGTGCTGACCAAATTAGTTTTGTTTTTATTGTACGCAAGTTGAATAAGAGATTTCTCAGTTCATATATCCCAATATTGACGAATTCAAGGCAATTCTAATATTATAATATGTATATACTTGTGTTAATTTTCGTTACATTTGAAATGTTATAGTACGTTCACACTTCATATGCCTGACTTTTAAATGATTAGTTTATTATGGGTGCTGTAAATGAACAATACAAATTCTGTGAAGTGTGAACCTACTATATACATAGTTCTAATTCTGTACGTCAATTACTATTTTATTCACTTACGTTACATTATATTGATCACATAACATTTAGATGAACATGATAGAAACTCACCTGTCTAGACAAGGAAAAGGAAATTACATTTATTTCCAATATCTTGACGTTTTTTGTTGGCTGTCCACAGTGCGTTTCTAATTTACAGTGTTGTTCACCTGCTTGTCCAGTTGTTACCACTGTTTCCGTCTATTGTGTTTTTAAATTTAATTGCTAGATACATATGTAGGTACCCGTTGTTATATTTAAACAATAAGTAGATGGTTTTTTTTTGAGATTTCATCTGTAGTAGTAAAAGGAAATTAATATTTTCCAAATATCTCTGCCACAGATGGCCGTGTGTTGTATAAATATTCTATGCATATATATATACATAGAGACATAGTCCATCTTCCTTAAGGCTAGCAATGTTCAATATTTCATGGTTGAATTTGTGTTCGATCAAGAACTGTCAGTGTATAAATATTTATTGAAAAGGTCGTTGAAAATTTCGGTGTGTTATCGGGCTTTTCTGATTTTATATCCTGCTGTCGCATGTACCTATATCGAGTTCCTGATTGACGCAAATAAAATTTGGAAATAGTATTTTTTACGATGAAGCCCTGCAGCTATCGAGCTGCTTCCAAATTTATCACCGCACCATGGTGCTGGTGGTGGGGCTGGTAACCGCATGCTCAGTACCCTTCCCTCACTTCCCCACTCCTCTCACCCTCCATCTCTCGGGGGGCACGAGAGATATTTTGATATTAAAATGCGGCGACGTGTAAAATATGATGCGTTGTTTATTAAGTTTTGGGACGGAAACCTCATCAAAATGTTCACCGTAAATTTAGTTCGTTATCAGTTTTTCAACATAATATGCGCTAGTAGGGTTAACTTGCTGGCTCTCATATTCGTAGATATGAAATCCGTCGGGACACACGGGATTTACACGTAACTCTGCTCCGCCTGTCTGCCTCCAATGTCACAGGGACCCGGAGCACCGCTGGCACCGGCACATTTGGCCATCGACGCGGAAACCAAGTTAATGAGCTTGCATTGTCTGTCCCCGTGTCGACCCGTTCTCATTCCGCCACCACTTACACCGTATGCGATTCTCAAACATTTTTAGTCGACGGATGGCACAATTACATTCGTTCCAATTCCATCTTTCCTTTACCATTCATATTAATGTCATTCAGGCTGCGCAGTAACTTGCCTTGTCTATAGTTCTGTCAGTTGAAGAAGAGAATAGTAATTTTTGCACGGGCAAGTGTACAACTGTAAGTTACAGAGAGAAGAGATATATTTCCAGTTTATCTGCCTTTTGTGTGGGTTACTTGTATAAATCTCCCTGTAATTAACTATAGCCACTTGTGTTGGTTATCGTTTGAGTAGCACTGCAGTGCAATAACAGTTCGTATTAGGTGTCAGAAATTGTTAAAGCCCCTGGACGAAGGTTGATCATTTTGCTTTCGGGTGTCAAAACGAATATACATTCACATTTTGATGTGCACTCACTATAATTGCAACACTGTGCTACTAACCAAACCTATATGGCCGTACGAATAGGGAAAACTATTGAGAAATTCTACCACATACACATACATACATATAACGCTTCAGTTGTCCGTGTATGCGTTTGTCGTAGCTAATACACACAGACACACAATGCCACGCGTACGTACGTACGTACGTACATTTATAAAATTACATTTCCTTAAGCACCACAGTAGTCCGCGTTTCTGAATCCATTTGTACAAGCCTGTCATATAATAGAGATGTTTCTTTCATTTATTTTTTCCTCCCCCACTTTCCGTGTCTTGGATATTTTTCCAGATGTCAGTTTTGCTTTACAAGTGTGTGATGCCATAAATCCAAATTGGATATAACTAATTTGGTAATTCACTAAAAGCATTCTTGTTTTGGTCAAAATGACACACAAAAAAACCCTGGGAACATTGTGGTTTGTAATATTGTACATTTACGCAGTAATATTGTCTAGTTTCCTTGAGTTTA
>JAGJTL010000112.1:1955282-1991912 GCA_022063505.1 Calosoma granatense
CATTTCCAGTGGTAGAAAACTCTGGAAGTGTTTGTTGCGAATGAGTTGTCCTAGAGCACACCTGAAGTCCGCTATCGATTCACTCATGTGGCGACGGTGTTTGAGTGCCGGCCTGAAGCAGGGACATCGCTCTTAGCACCTTGCTGTCAATGTTTATACCACCTGACGCACATATATTCCATCCCTTCATTGTACTGGTCACGCTGGACGCACGTGCGTAAGCCTGACGACACGCATACCTGCCTGACTGCCTGTTTATTCCTGCGCGAATATTGTTCTACAACAGAGTGCTGATGTGTAATTTAGTATAGATTATAGAGAATGATGAATGATGTAGTACACTAATACGCTCATTCAGTCTTGTTTTGTGGGTGTTTTTAAAAGATTTGTGAATAGAGTACAGATAAGGGTTTAAATTGATTTGTAAAATTTATATTAAATGACCTCTCCGTGATTTTTCGGTTTTAAATAATCAACACTGATTTGATTATAACAATAAATGTTGCATATTGCGGTTGAACATTTGAATTTATGGTTAAAAGTTACCCTGATATTGTTAAAGAAATATGCTAAAATATTCTAGAATAGTAATGTCGCCTTGTGATTAATATTTCAATCGAATCGTCAGTGCAGCTGACATAATAAGAGAAATTATTTCCTGGCCTGATTACAGATAGAAAATCGAATGCTATTTAATGTAAATTCAATAGCGAGTTGATAGCAAAATTTGCATAATACATTCACAAGTCCATTGACATAATGGCCGGAGTTCTACTGTGTGCCGTATATCTAGTGGTAAATGTAACAATATATACATGTATGGTATCTGTGAGAAGACAAATGTACAATAATTGTACAGATACTATTACTGGTACGTTACTACGTACTAGATTGTGTGTGCAATAACTGTTCTTTACAACCAACCGACTAACAGTAATAACAGAATCAATTCCTCTGTTGCATATATGCACCACGTTAAATATGTATCCCATTCAATGATCCACAGTCTGAAAATGTAATGATTTGTCTGACACACGAATGAATATACTCGTAGTCTCCTTATCATTTTCTCACATCGTGTGCCATCTTCCTCTAGGAAATTGGATGTTCAGGCGAACGGTTCACGTTTACTCACTTATCGTAATTTCTTTTTAATGTTGACGGAAAGTTTGCAATTTCAGGTGCACGGCCACAGCCGCCCTCCTCCTTCACTTATTTAACGTTACATGCTTGCACTCGCTGCTGCTTTATCAAAATTCCATGAATTGTAAAGTTTCCACTTGGAACGTTCCGCAATCGTACCCTCTGCCACGTCATCCTGTTGTTTGCTTTTCTGTCAATTTTTACATTAAACTTTAACGGAGTACTATTATGATTTTAAGATATTTCAAATGATTATCGAACTCTCGGTAGTTTTCTTTAGAATTACTACAGCAACACACATTGGAAATTCAAAATGATTTTTATTGAAATTCAATAATCTACTTGGCCAATCTATATAGCAAAATAAATTATATTCTGAAATATCATAATGCATTCTAGACAGCGATAAATGACTACAGGTTCGTTAAGAATAATTTCCATTTCCTCTCTCCGGCTATAGATGTCACCCGATCCATATATCATTTTAGTGCGTGCACGTTGATAATGACACATTGTAAGAATTGGATACGCACACCTATGTGCGATGTAGCAGCGTCTGGTAGGAAATTATCTTTTTTCTTGTACCGGTGCACCACGTGCGCACCATTTCAGAATGGTAATTTGATTATATTGTCGAGATTGATTGACGTAGGTAACGTTAGATGGCGTTGATTAGTGAGATACATTTGTTATATTCCATTGTCGATCGGTGGTGTTCACACAGAGTTTATTTTATTCATGCGGCAGCGTTCGCCTATTGTTCGGTTTTACATGATTTATCGGTTTGTTTAACTAACGTAAGTAGTTGCTCAACTATGCATGACGGTAGTAGTAGTTGTAGTATGTATGTATGTAGAGAAATGATATATTAGTAGTCCAGTAACCGGGCTAGCAAGTAAATGTCCCCCATTACATTATATTGTATTAAAATGTATCTGTAGGATATGTTACATACTACAAATGTTAAATATTTAGGTCATAGTTTCCTTCTTCAAATATATGTAAGCATTTTTATTACATGTTCTTCCGCTACAAGTGAAACAAATTTGTTCCTTCAGATTGTGAACTTTATGAGTTGACGCGTGCAAACAAAACGCAAATACATACTTTATGTGCATACATGCATGAACAAAGCAGGAGAGAAAATGTATATTTGCGTGAGCGAGCGACTTGGAAAATATTCTAGAAGAAATATCAGAATAGAATAAAATATCGATTTAGAAAATGTAGCTACGTGCATATAACACCAGTTTGTGTTTTTTATTTAAAGGTAATTTCTGTGCACTCAAGTGAATATTTTGTTAATTCATTGACGAAGTGTTTGGATGCTATTGCAACGTCGTAGTTACGTGCGAATATAAATATATATATATTGCTTGTGAGTAAGTCGCAGCTTACATGTAGGTCGGCCGAGCAGTTGATTATATTTTATTTATTTTAATCATATACGCGTACGTGATAGAACGGTTCGATGGCAGTGATAAATATTGATCGAATATAATGTGACGAGGTCTAGCGCTTAATAAGGTGCGGACGGTCACCGCAGCTTATAATTTATCGGCCATCTTAATTACGCGAGTAATCAATGTTCTTTTCTGCTTCATTGAGCGGAGAGAACATGGGTGAGATGGAATGGAATATGCGAGAGTATCTGGACACACAGACACAGGCAATGTAACGGTGTGGAGTGCGGGCGACTGGCTGAACGAGCGAATGAGCGAGTCGCAGATTTCTCAGCGCTCGAGGGGCATCGTGCAAATTAATATAGTTGAAAGTTGTAATCGAGTTTACCGAGAGGGATACAGACGGTATCTGCACGATCCAAGCGCCGCATCCGACTGCGTTTTAAATACCGGTAATGGAGGATAACGTCGCGACGGACGTTACTTCTCAGCATACACACCCCCCCACCCCCACACACACACACACACACATTGCGATTTAAAATGTCATCCTGCGGAACATGAGCATTTCTAAAACTAAATTCTCTTCTAATAAAAATAAATCTATTTTGTGAGTTCAGTGATATGATTTTTATGAAATCAGTGGTTTTGTGGACTAAATAGTAACAGGTACAATTTCAATTAGCTGTGCTGTCATACATATACGTACTTTTGTATTTCTTCTGTATTTTTATTTGCTAACCGTGTGCTGGGTAGCTTACATGTATGTTTCTTGCTGTGCTGTATAGTTTTGTTTGTTTGTTTTGCATGTATGGACGTGTGTGTGTGTTTGTGAAATTGGCTCGTGTATGTGTGTGTACAGCGTTTCACTGACTGTACACGGCCAAAGCGCATTCAGGGAAACATTAAACTCGACATTAAAACGAAACTGCAGTTTAATTTCGTTTGTACGGTCGAGTTGTGTTGGCGTGCGCGCTTGCACTGTGTATGTGCATAGGATGGTTTCACAACCAGACAAGGAAATCGTAATTCCTTTGTATTTGGATTTCAACTACTCCATCGTCCTTTGTTGTTATTACACCATAAAGGGTTTTTCAAATTAATGGTTATATGTAATACATTTAGCCCACGGAGAATATGAATGACTTCAATTATTGCCAAAAGTAAAGCAACTGTGAAATTATGAATGCGCAGCAGTTACATTTATATTTTACCGTATGACAAGTAACAGTTGTAACATTGTATGTCTTACTTTACTGCAACAGAAATGCATTGAAGATTATTATAGAAAAATATTTATTGTGAAATAAAGATTAACAATTGAGAATATGCAGATCTATTGATATATGATAATTGTATGCTAAAATATAAAAAAAAATAATGATACGTACGAGCCAAGCGGAATTTGTTTCATAAATTGAGTTATTCTTCTTTCGGAAGTCTCATTGTGATACTAGAAAATTTGATTCTTTAATAAAATTGAGCACGCATCTTGCCAAAACTTAATAAAAGTGTAATATCTTTTCACGAAATAACTTACCAGCTCATATCCATTCTCTATACGAAGACATTTTAATATATATTTTGCAAGCCTATTTTTAAAAAGAAATTATTATACACGTTTTCTCTGCAAGCAGATATGTTATAATTTTATTTTTGTGGATAAAATTACGCTTATAATCATCACGTGTAAAGATTAAAATATTTTGAACTACAAAAAATTTAGTAACGATATTATGTGGTTCGTACGAGAAAGGGCTTTGTACGAATTATTTTACATTGTTTATTAATTTTTATCAATCTACTAGAATTTGTAATACTATTCAATGTTCTCAATGTATACTGAACATTGAACTGCGTCCAACTTCATAAAATTCCTACTGAAACTCAACGTGCTATATATATATGTATGTACATATATGCATACATACTCGTGTATATGCTATGCACTAGCAAACATTGTAAAATTGTGTCATTAACGCGCGGAAAAACGTAATGATAGGAGTAACAAAATTGCAATCCTTAAATCAAGTTGGCAGCAATGTACACATTTTCATTGGTTGTCACGAGTTCGGTCGCTAATTAGCGTTGCCCGCTTGTGTATTTTTATATCTGGTTGCTATGCCCGTATATATCCTGTGTTACATATATGTACATATGTGTGTATGTATGCACAAAATGGCGTCTACCTCAGAGTTACAGATGTCACCTTTGTCCTGTATGCTCGCATACCGGTGTGTGTGTGTGTGTGTGTGTGTGTATGTATGTATGTATGAACGTATGTGTATATAGATGATGCTATGCAAGTACGTTATACCACTGTCCGAACAAAGAGCCTCTGTACATTGCACATGTATGTACGTGTGTGTGTGTGTGTGTGTGTGTGGCGAGCTGTATCGATCACCACTACCCGGCCGATGCTGCCGCTACCGATGCTCTGCTGTCACACTCTCGTCACCGTCACCGGGGGATCAACCAAACCCCTATCCACCACTCATAGTGCGTTGCATTCCTCGGGCCTCCCGCACTGTCGAACGATATGCGTGCTGGTTACGTTCTGTTCTGTCTGAACTCAAGACACCGAAATACGCAACAAGAAATGACAGGAAGAAGGATGGAATTATACATATGACGGCTAGTGACGAATGGACGATAAGCACTTTGCTAATTATTCTCAATTAAGCTCTTATGACACGATGGAGAAAATGAAAATCAGCCACATCGTATCGAAGAACACTTAAAATGTAAAAGCGACATATCACATTAGTAGATTTCTAATCTGTTATTTGGTTAAATTCGCTGGAAGTCGAAATCCAAATATGGACTTCTGACATGTTCTCTCTGTTTTTAAATGGATCAATACTTTTACCATTTTGGATCTAAATTGAAGAAAACCTGGTGATTGATAATCGATCCTTTAACAATCGATATTGTCGCAACTGTTCAGACAAACCTTATAAAAATAATGATACATGGCAGTCTGATTTGGTATAACACAGATGGATAATTCTGTTGTTGCCATTACTAACTGAACATACAATTTTCAGATGATTAACCCGGCTTACGTGTTGTCTTTGCTCATAACATACGCACGTTATATGTATATAATGCGTTTAATGGTCGCCGGAGGGATGAACTTGTGTGTGTTGGGATCGATATGTAAACAGCCAGCAGCAGCAGTAGTGGAGATATAACCATGCTGGTTGACTGTGGTGTGTTTGTTTGATAGTTAGCTTGCTGTAGGTATCCGGCAGTGCTATGGTCCTTGTAGTTTGTTCCCAGAGTTATTCAGCAATGGGAAACTACACCGCCAGCACCAGCACCAGCACCAGCAGCAGCAGCCAGGCATGTTGTCGCCATATCTCCGTGGTCGAATTATATTCGACGCTTTCCAATTTTCGATAATAATAGTATTGCCTGAATATTTCGGTCAATCCGTGCATGGTTAAATTGGATTCTGTTAGAGACGCTTTTGTGTGTAACTTTGTTACGTGCAAGCAATATCGTAATGTCGGATACAAAGGGTACAAGTTCATCAGATAATTAAGGAGATTACAGTTCCTGCTCTGTTAAGTGTCTATCTGTCTTTGTCTTGCCCTCGCTCTAAGCCCTATGAACTTCCTAATATTAAACTCTGCAAAACGGATTACCCGCGCAAGCTATACCAACGTGAACTAAACTTTACCAGCATCATGGCTTCAGAAAATAAAAAATACAAGCACACGCGCGGAGCGCAATATTACGTAGCGCACGCGCCTCTACAACAATCTGCAGTGTGCGTGTGTGTGTTGTGTTTGCGCGGATTAGGAAGCAGGAAATTTGCTTAGCCTTACACGGAACCTGCGTTCGGCGGTGCCAGAGTTACAGGAAATTGAATTTAACTTCGACAAAACAGTCTATTTTTCATTAGAAAAATGATTCGACTAGCAGCTCACGGCACGGTATAATAGTATATGTATTCCATTCGCAAAGAACAAACATAGCATAGAGCCTGGCTTTCCGGTTATATAGCTTAACTGTACGAGCAGAGTCATGCGAGAAGGAAGTTGTCTGCACTTAAATTTAGCCTGTTTATTCTACATGCCGTGCTAAAGCACCGTACACAGTACCGAGGTGTAACAATAACTCAACGAAAATTATTGCGGGTGTATTTGTACGAGTATGTCATCTCTTATCTATTCCTAGATACGTGTAGATTATCCATGTAACACTGTCACTTCTAACATAAGTTTGTCAACGAGTTTCTTGAATATATCTTCAACGATATATCTGTCAACATACCTATAACTCACACACACACACACTTCCTCCTTGTCAGTGAATACTTGTACTGTTGCTATTGTTTACAAGTGTGTGCCTGTAATGTATAGAATATATTAACACGTCCTTAATTTGTGACCTAGAAATAGAAATGCGAAATGTATCGGTTTCAGTTCATGACCTACCACTAGTTTCTAACTATTGTGCCATACACGTCCTTCCATTTTACATCACTTGACAAATTTGACACGCACGTGTGTCGTTGTAACCTAATGTGTGAAATACTTTATAACTTTTGTAGGAATTTCGTTATAATTCTTCATAAGTTGACCAAAATGAATAAGCATTACAAGATTAGCAAGAAATTATTAGTTTACCATCAGATAGATCTATAATTTCCGTGGTTCCATAGTGACCCTTATTTGTTCTATGGTCTGTTGTTGTTCATCTTAATCTTAAAATGAAAACAGCAGAAGAAATTTTCTTCACTCTCAGTGTTATATATAAACTTCTCTTTGTAGCATGTGCATTTTTTTTCCCGAGCACCAAAAATTTATCTATTCCATTTGTAATTTCTTTTGATGCTCTAAATATTTTATACGATGCTTTCGGCTTGTTCCTTGTGTGTGATATGAAGTTTCCACCGTTTCCACCCTCTCCTGTTCTGCTTGTGCCGCGCTACCAGTGTGTATATATCGAGATTTATATGAGAGACGGAGGGTGGATCCTATTCACGGCAGCCAAGTAAGCACACGCACACTTTGCATCGCGAAGGAGGAACGTTCGAACGTTCGTACGGATGGTACGTAGGAAAAGTAGCAATGTTGGTAGTGGTGGTAGTGGCTCGGGCCCATCTTGATAGATTGACTTTCTGCTGATATGGTTACTTGTGCTCGTTCCGTCTGAGTAGTCGTTCTAACAGCTTGATGTCCTCGCATCCTTCCCTCGGCCCACGGTCGATCTTCCTTTACGATAGATAGATATATACGAACTAGACGAGCAGTTCATTCGCATTGGGGACTTGCATGAATGCGTTTCAACCGTTCCCGTCGTTCCCGCACTGGATTCAGGATTTATGCTGATCAGCATCATAAATCTGCATCAGATTCGTTTGTGTTGCTAATTTCTATTATATTTAAGTTCTGCGTTTTCTCAACGATAAAGTAGGTAAGGCATATTTATAGACTTTGAGATAACAAGAATTCTATGTTTTACATTAATGATCTTTAAATCATTTACTTTGTACGAGGTTATGGTGTTTCTGTTCGATTTATTATTCACAACTAGTTTCATATTTTAAAATAATGCTAATTAATTTCTCGGTGTTTCCATGTATTTTTAATTAAATCAGGTTTTATGTATGTATGTCTGTTTGACTGTATTTCGGTAAATATGTGTTAGTTATTCTTGACATTATTTATGTTGTTTTTTTTTTATCGTCATATGTTAATCGGTGCTGGTAAAACAGTGCACCGTATATACGTATGTATATATGCGTTTTCCTTTTTTTCCACATTATAAGTTTTTATCTATACTTAGTTTAATATGTACAGGCACACACGAGATGTCATGTGAATAACGTGCGACCGATAAACAGTCGAGCACGCGCACGCACTCCCTACACACACACACACACGTATGCATATATGACACGCGTTAACTTATGTGACATGTGAGATATATGTATATGTACATTGTATAGTCTCACTGAGGTCTATACTCGTACTACGCAGATATATTCTATAGTGCACAACGGTACAATTAGTTACAATATGCACGTACATACATACACCAGCTTACATTCACTGAACATTGAACTTTCCATATGTCTTCCTGTATTTAATAATAATATATACTGTAAGAATATTATTCTAATGTTAGAATTCAATGTGAAACCCTAGTACGATGTTGTGATTTTCTCATATTTTTTAGTGTATTTTATGAGCGACCGTAGAGCTGATGTGAATGCATTTATGATACACGTGAGTTCACATGGATTACTAGGATATGAGGTGTGTTTCGCGTGCATATCACAGATAGACCGACACACACACACACACAAGGTAGACTACGAGGGCTTGTTGCTCGCAGATGGTCGGTATTGATCGAAAACACGTGGTGGCGGCGGCACCGGCACCGGTTACACTTCTGTACACCCCCGCCATGGTCTTGTGCAACGATCACCGTCGTCGTCGTCGTCGTCATCATGATCCGCTAACGTAACGCGCACGAAACCCGGCCCGTCGAAGTGCACATGACAACCGTTTATGGCTTAGCCAACTTTATCCAATTTGGGAATAGCGGCCTCCGAGCTCATCTGCGCCACACCACTTACCAACGCCAAAAAGCAACGTTCGTAAATGCTAGCTCTGTCTCTCTCTTTCTCCACATACATATACACACATGATTCTCCAGCACACCAAGGTTACAGGCACACCCGGGACTGAGGTTAGGTAAATATCCGACACATTTCAAACTTACCTTAACAAGAAACCAGCTACTAGAGAAGAAATATCTAAACTCCATGGTGCAATCTTCATTTGAGCTAGCTAGAAATATTCCCAAAGTTATATAGTTTTAGAACTACTACTATCTGAAATCTGACGTCTGCTTGATATTCAAGTGTTGTTGAAGTTTCTCTGAATTGTCGTCCTCTATCCGTAATGAGTTATATTCTAAAGGTTGCGACCAGAATAGTTCTATCAAGTTTGGTTGGTTTTGTGTAATTTATTTGTGAACAAAACTTTATCATAATCATTGGAGATGTAGATATATTTAGAGTAAAATAATTGTACTATATAATTAAGTAAACTTTCAGTTATTATTCAGTTGAAAATACAGTATTTTCCAGGGATTCTGCCTGAATATTATGTTAACAAGAATGAATTATTATCTTATTTACCAGACAAGATCTTATTTATGCTTATTATTTGAGAACATCATGGAGAACGTATAGTATTATGTAAAAAAAGTATACAGCGTGAATTGTACATGCAGAATATAATATACATTACTATATAACAACGGTCAGTTACAGTCTTTATTGAGTCGCATATTCCCACGGTACAGTGTCCTGTTTTATCTCGGTTGGCTGTGGTCCTAGATTTACACGTAGTACGTACATACATACATAGATATCACTTGTCTCGTTTCTCATTTGCGATACATTTTGTACAAGTCGCAACCGGCGTACATACGCTATCATGATACAGCTGCCAAACGAACATTGTCATGTTGCTCCATTCATTTGTGCATTTTGGCTAAATTGCCTTGCAAACGTTGTTGTCGTTTCCACTTTGGCATTGTCCCTGGCTCTGTGATTTCTCACATACACATACACATGCACGTCTCTCTCTATAAATGTAACTCGCTATACGTACATGTACATACGTGTGTGTACATATACGTAAATAAGATTCGCCCGGCTCCTCATTCTGTTATCTGCTCACTTACCGTACTCTTCCAGCTACCACATTGCCTTGGGAATTCACCTGCTGGTTGTAAGGCCCCTCCCGCCCTCCCCCCTCCTTCGTAACGTCGGCCCGTTTTCCAGCAAATATCCAACCTTTGATGTTCCAACAGTGTAATGTGCAATTTACCAGCTCATGAATACGTAATTTTTCGATACTTAAAATTTAGTTTTATAATGCTCTCCGGACAAAGCTGTAGGGAAAATATCACAAATGTGTTATATTTTTGTAAGAACATCACTTTAGTATATGTATATAGTAAAAACCTTTCTGGAAATATTGATGGCACATTTGAAAGAAGAATAAAAGTTCCATGTGCTATTTGAATCTGTGTTAATAGCACAGACACACACACATGCACACACACACACACACACGTATATATATTTATATTCCGACATTTCCATCATAAAGGAAATCTAGTGGAAAACTTGTATATATCTGGATTTTGTGGAGCATTTCAGTATGAATGCATGAGTGCAAGATTGCTCTTAGATAAGGGTTTCTTATTTAGCATAAACGTCAACATTTTATTCCGCTGCATGGCATCCTGATGTAGAGTGTTGTTTTACTTCCTTATTTCGTGACATTGCATCTCAAGCAGTATAACAACAACACTACATGTATATGTACATATGTACATATGCATAGCTGTATAGGTTGAACTATACACACATATGTATACCGAGTAGTATTATGCATCTTTATAAGTGACCATCCCGCCGTATATGTACACAAGTACCTACATATATACATGTACATAACGTAACGTTCTTATACACTTGAACGCAACGACGCAATATAATCAAGGTTAGCACTGCTTCACTTCCCGATATTATAAACTAGAATATATAAAATGCTAAAGTTCTGTTCGCTTCTCTACACTTCTCTACATTCGCATAGCGGTACTTAAACTTCATAACGTTCAACATCAAACGGTCATAGTCGTCCTTCTTTATTTTTATGCCAGCTACTACATCCACTATACCCAACCATACTATGTTATATAACCTAGACGTTGATGTTTTCCGCTGTACAGTATTTTTCAAGCGAATGCGCGCACCCATTTTCTCTCGCTCACTCACTCACTCTCTCTCTCTCTACGCTTGTGATGATTATTCTTCTTCATTTTCCAACAGCGGCGGACTTTTCCTTGGTTCCGTTTAAAAACTTCACAATTTATAGTGTTTGTGTTCAGAGTCGTTTTTGTTTGAACATGTGTTAAATTTTGAGGTTGGCTGCGCTCAACTAAGTACGATGAAGCTACTGCTGCTGCTGCTGCTGCTGCTGCTGCTGCTTGTAAACTCACAAAAGCCATAAAATAAAAGTGTCCCAACGATCGCTTGGCGGAAGAGGGAAGCAGACAGACTGGGCCTGGCCCTGTACTTGTCTACACCCTTCGCTGTGCCGTGCGTGAAAGGGTAATTACACGGAAACACGTCTATCTGCACGAACAAACATCCGGTAATCGCAAGGCGCACGCATTCTTTACAGAAATGACCTTTGAGAAACGTTGTGTTTTCCGCGAGGCGTACAACACAGCATCTCTTAATAACGAGCTTACGTACGAACTGTTAGCAAGAGTATATGTGAGTAGGAGGAGTTGGAATAGGCACTACTACTACCACTGCTACTGCTATTCTTCCTACCCTACCCCCCCCATCAACCCTCCTTCCCCCTCCTCCTCTCGCCCTGTTACGCTCCGTTGTAGTAAGGAAATTGTGCAATTAGGCATGACAGATAAATATCACGAGATTTCGGTCAAGAACACCGCCCTTGCCGTTTCATTGTTTTTGATGGCGTCTGCACATAATTTGCGAGATTTTCCTGTTCGGTGCACGAAACGGGCTAGACATTAAGAGGTATATTTTTAGTGGTACTTCTGAGCAAACGGACTAGACATTAAGAAGTATATACTTTCAGTGGTTTTTACAGATAATATACTCTGAACTCTAATCTTTTATTATAAACCATTAGGAATATTAGAAATCCCATGTTCTGTACTACGACTACTGAAAGAAGATAATTTATATGTCTCAGATAAAAAGTCTTTGCCGACTGTTCTGTAATTTTATTATTATATTATTAATAGTATATGTTCTCGAGTTTCAGGACAGAATAAAATATGATGTTGTTGTGTTTGAATTAATTTCGTATTTAGTAAGTTTTTGTGCTGGTTGTGTTGACGCGAGTCGGAGTCATCTGTTTGTTAATGTGATTCCCGTGTAACTGTATCCGTTAGTCGTGAGGGAAAAGAACCGAGAACAGCATAGTTAACTCTGATCTGTGTATTTGATAAATGGTATCAGAAATCGTCAGCAGGCATTGATAAATATTTCGTTTTCCGTCTAAATGGTGAACAAACAATTTTTTGTTTCACGCTTACTTTTGCTAAAAGCCTAAATATCCTTGGCAGTCGGTGGGTTGATTTTTATACATCCTGAATCGACTTTCCGTCTGATCGATGATTTCATCTGAAAAAGTGATTTTTTGAGATTGACTTCACATTCTTATAGATTCGCCTCCGGATCTGGAAACATGTCAAGTTGTAAAAGAAAAATTGTTTCACATTTAAACTGACAGCAGATATTCGTTTGGATTTTCTGTAACAACTCTCAATTTAATATACCGATTGATTCTATTTTGCTTGCAGACATATAACGTTATTTAACTTTTTCCCCGGCATAATATGAATTTCAATTTGTCGCGAATATTTTAAGCAAGAATGGAAAAAACACTTACATTTCTGCACCTTTCTAATTGAGTAACTAACGGTTTTTACTAATAAAGTTTGCTTTCTAATTGAAAAATGGCAGCTAATTTGTGCTATATTTCACTCTTACAACTGAGTTTATTTCAGACATTCCGGCACGTAATATAACACGCCTGTACGTTTCCATGTACCTACGTATTGAAATTTCTAGAACAAATTAATGTTCTGTACCACCTGTATAATGTATACTTCATTGGTGTCGTTTGTTTGCCTGACGTGGTTGACGATGGTTTGTTTAACGGCCTTGCTGGTGAAATAGAATCCGACCATCCGTGACCATGTTGTCGGAACAGTGCGGCAATAATTTCGCGGTAATTATCAAAATTAATTTCGTGGTTGCAGGTTGCGTTTTACAGCGCGCGCCCGTCGACTGTCACCTCGTATCGTAAAACTCTGCGAGATAAGCCTCTCTGTCTGTCGTATTAATTTTTGAGAGAGCCCTTAATTACCACGTCGGTCGCATTAACAGTTATGACCGCAGGGAAGATGACCACTTTGGTTTAATTAATGACCGCTCGTCCATGTTCGACGCACGTAACCGAACCGTTGGGTCACTCCTCTTGTTCCAGCCAATTCACTACTTCGAATTCAAACAAAATTCACCAGTAATCTGAATGACAAATCTCCTCTCTATCTTATATGTAGTAATATTATATCAGTAGGTATTGTATGTATAAAATAATTAACGTTATTCACAAAATGTTGGATTGTGAGGGAAAAAATCTATAAATGAAAGAGAATAATAGTATCTATTTCCGACATTCCGAACAATGGATACTCTAGCTAGACATTTATTTTGTTAAGCATTGTGTGTATTGGTAATTCGTATTGTTGTAATACAATGACTATATTGTCCCCCCGGGTGGTGGTGACGCACGCCCCTGAATGCAGCGGCGTCGGTTGATTATTGATTTTGGATTTTCTTTGTTGCAGGTGAGTGATGGGTTGCCAGACACATTACACTGGTTTTATCCACGCTATTTATCGGTGAGTTCAGTACCACCGCTAACATACATGTTCAATGTACATATAACATACATACATACATACATACACATATACTGTCAGTTGTGTTAATATGAATGGGATTTTAGCGTGGGGTTTTAGCTTGACACTTTTTATTTTATATCGCAGTCAGATTAGTGCGTACGGTATTTTTTTTATTATCATTTTCAAAATCCCTCAACGTGTTGTAAATCTTGAGTTATGTACGTTTAGCGTGACAGATTTTTCATTTTATTCTATTTGTTTTGTTTTATGGATACTAGAAAAGCGAAATTGTATCCTTTTATTTGATCTAGTACACTATTGTTTCATTACAGAAATTCGATCAGCGAAACGTATTTATTTAGCATGAATAATTCTGTTTGAATTATAAATTTCTACTAAACAAATAAAATATAATTTTGTACGTATTGTAAGTATTTCTTTGTTATATGAAAAGACATTTAACAATATATAATAATATACGAATTTAAAAATGATTTTCAAAATGATTCAGTTTTCACAATTTTATTTCTCAAAAGAGTATACTGCTAAAATTAAAAGCTATTAAGCCTGTCAAGCTCTGGGGTATACGAAAGAAAGTTAATTAAATTTTTAAATGTTTATTCTTTTGTAACACAGCTTTAGACTGTATAACTGTAACATCACAATATTAGTTGTGTGAAACTGTGGTATTAATACGGATACGTAAATCCTACAGATGTATGAAAACATTTCTCTTCATGAATTATTGCAAAGCAACCATGTTCTTCGATTAGAGAGAGAAAAAAATGCGGTATGGCCGACTTACAAATCGACGTGTCTCGTGCAAACGTCAACTTTGTCACCGCGCGTCAGACAGAAATGAAAAACGCGTTTATCAAGTATGTATACGTGTTTTCTTCATAGGAAAACATCTGTCCTTTTTATCCATTTTAGTACAGAGTTCTACTTGGTATTTTTCTTCTTCTGTTACGGATGGTTTTTTTCCTCCAGTGTTTGAAAATGCTATCGTTTCCTTTTACGGACACACACGTCGTCTTCTCTAATGCATTTAATGTGTATACATTTTACAGAAAATTGTTTTCCCAATGAAACACCTGTTCTGGATACATTAATAACCTTTAACGAGGTGTGTACGGGCCGCGGGCGATGTGCGAATGTTAGTCGCTAACTGTACACGCGCCGCTAAGCTCCGCTGCATTCGAAATTTATAATTGAATTATTGATTTCACTTGCGAAGCGACTTTCAGATCTATCTATGTACACCACGGACTGCGGGCTACCTGTGTTGTAATGTTACGTCAAAAATTACATGATTTAGCAAGTTTTATAATTGATTTACGATGCAATGCCGCCGCCGGTCGCCGGTCGCTGCAACGGCCGCACGTCAACTTTCTCATTTAGAAATTTCCTTTCTGTAAAATTTTTAATTTCAACTGATTATTATCATATCACACCGGATGAATGACTATTTTCTAGCATACATGAGTCAACCTCAGTATATGAGTAAATTTCAATTACTGTTTTAATAATTTTCTAAATCGATTACTCGCTGCCACAGATACAACAGAAACATATTTTCAGCATAACAGTATTTAAAT
The DNA here is from genome assembly GCA_022063505.1 of Calosoma granatense. Lineage (NCBI taxonomy): Eukaryota > Metazoa > Arthropoda > Insecta > Coleoptera > Carabidae > Calosoma > Calosoma granatense. The sequence continues at coordinate 1,970,920 of JAGJTL010000112.1, forward strand.
GATTACCAAGTCAGTAATGAAATATTTACGGACTAAATCTTTGCCAGTAGGAGAGAATGTATATATAAAAAAAGAAAACCAAACGATGCAGGATATACTCATTCGGGTGCCTGCTGTCATTCTCAGGAAGCGTTGTTATATTTTTCAAAAATGGCTCCCCTTTTTTACGACCGTTTTATTTCGCGCACAGGCCGGCGGTAATAACAGACCAGTGCACAGATAGGGAATATGAGCGTACGCTCTCTAGACTAGACGGAATGCTGTGTGCATTTGACGTAGACAATTTACAAAAGTATCCAAAAGTCACTCATGTATTTGCCAAATACCGTAGCGTTTCATTATTGCAGTGTATCACATATTTAATTCAACCGATAGAAATTATACAGCTGCAAATTACAGCTTCGAAACATTTCCATCAGAATTTATTTCCATTAGTTTAACTTCAAATCAATAGCTTGCCTTTAGGCATTTCATAATTTAGTATCTGTTATAAATTATACATTTATTAGCGAAGCGTTTTAAATTAAACACTTTTCAATGGTTTTAAATAGTCATTATTATTCTATTTCAAGTTATTCAAGTACATTAAATTTTTTTGCAAAATTTTAAAATCTTTTTATAATACCGGTCCTGCTAAGCTGCTTTGTGAATTATTGATTTTGTGACGGAAAATTTAACAAAGCATTCAACTATATTTAGTAAATTATTTAACTGCATATTGGTTCATTATCGTTCACTAACCTTGTTTCACAAGGTTCTTTTTTCATGTTTCAAAATTAGTCATAGTTTCTCTAGTAAAATTTATGGATTATTTTAACACTCGAATGTCTAATATAATGGAGAGAATATTTTAAAGATTTTTTTATATCTTTTGCTTTGACCTTAAACTTCAAATGTTATGTTAATCATGATGATATACGAAATGTTAAAGTGAATTTTATTCAAATCAGCTGCTATGCTAATTTAACTATACAGTAATAAAGGTAGACAACGAATAAGGAAAACAAGTCATTATTTCATTTTTTTTTCTCGTAAAACAAAGAAACGTTATTGTTAATTTTGTTTCGTGATCATGTTATTTGCTCAGTGACATTTGAAAAGATCAGCTGATTTATTAAAAACAATTGTTTGAAGGTTAGTACGTAACAAGTGTACATTTTGCAGTTTAATCTGTATTGACATATTATGTATTTATTGAAAGATATTGCGCTATTATGTCTTGTTCTGATAACATAACCTGTATTATTTTATTTAGGTGTTATCATATAATTCAGATTGAGATGTTCAAGTTATCAGTGTGTGTTGATGTGTGTCATGTGAAATGTTTGTGATTTTCATATTATTGTTACGATCTGTCCCATACAGTAGATTTCACTCCAGTCAGCGGCAGCCTTGATAACCTAATGCTGCCTGTGTGATTACACTATCGCGTGAGCCATACGTTGTTTTATTTATACCGCTTTTGAAGTCACTTTATATTTTTTATATTATAGAGTTTTTACAGTGTATGTTCATCATTATGGGGTTCCCTTTGTAATGTCTTATTTGTGTGGAGTTCTATAAAACAAATAAAATAATACTGTTCATTGTACATTGAAGATTTTACGCGATATCTGCAATAGTAAAAAAGTTAATTCAAAGTAAACTTAACATTGCGCATATAATGTTAATGTTCTGTCGGATTACGTTGTCGTCATGTACCTACTTTCAAATAACTATTTTCTGTTTATTCTGTAGGTCAACGTTGTAAAAAAATAACTGTATAATATTTCTCATTTTCCATAAAACAAACTTTAGCAATATATTTAAAGAAATGTGTTTATCATTTTAATATGCGCAGAGATTCACGTTTCGCGTGTCTTACTGCATATAAAGCGACCTCTAACCATCACACCACAACCCGTTAGACATAATATAAAATGTACGTTCGTAACACCACGACTAGCGTCAAACTTGGACCACGGAGGAACGTTTAAAATTACTTTGATACGGTTAAAATATTTTTACGACACGAGATAAAAAGCGAAAACGTACTACGTGTTAAGCGCGTGTCTTAAAAATAAATTTTACATTTCAAGTGGCGCCGTAAAATATTCTCTCGCTTTTAAGAGGGTAGCGGTATATAGTTGGCCATTGAGAACGAGCAAGGGGATGGGGGTGAGTTGATATTATTGTGTTTTTCATTGTCGATTAAATTAAACGCATGAAGCTGGAATTATTATGCCGGGGTGGGGGTTGGTTTGTAATAAAGTTTCGCTGTTTACTCTGGATTTATGTCGCGGTATAAACATTTCGGACTACAGGCTGCTGCTTGCTGCATACTTGTGCCAACGACATTCGGCACGGGTTTACGACTAAACGCGCGCTGCACCCATAACCCTCGGTCCGCTCGTCTGTCGCCCGCCAACTACAGCCACGGTATTGTGTGGATCGTGCTTTATTGTCGCAGCACCACCGACATCGTAAACGTGCATGGCACGCCATACACCGCAATGCAAACCATTGCCACGTGATCCTATACTACCGACTAATACTAGTGTATACCTACATACCTGTATGTGTGTTTTCACCAAAACATTTACATATAGATGGCGCTCACTAGTTTTAGTTAACACCATAAAACCCTGTACTTCTCACTACGCATTGTTATAACACCTCTGCAAAATTAATTCCATTTTCCCGTAACTATAACACCTGGTAGTGTTCATTACAGTTTCCTGAAATTATCCTGCTGGCTGTGGAGTAATATGAAATATATCAAATGAAAATAATATTATAGTGCTTAATATTCTTCAAAAATAATTATTAACGTTATTTGTTTCAAGAAAGATATTTTAATACGAATAAGATTATAATGGATGCGTACAAATACAGACAAATAGCTGGTAATTAATCATTACATCATGTTTATTTAGTTTTAATGTATGTATGTATGTATGTATGTGTTTGTAGTCAAGTATTTATAATAGAATGTAATAATTCAACCTACATATGAACATAGCTTATATAATGTATAATGTAATTAATCTATTCTCATGGCTCTTGTGATATTATATGAATAGAATACGCGCGGATATAAAGGATAAGTCAATTTATCAATACTAATATTCACTTTATAGATAGCCATAATTTTATTGCATCAGGTGGTGCATTGAGATAAAATTAATCACACTGCTAATTTAACGACGATATAAATTTAGGAATATAATTTTATTACATACAATAAAATATCAGTGATAGTATTCTAGGAATATTATTCACTGATAAAATTTACATATACAGTCATTTTTCAACGTACTTTATAAGTGAAATTCTAAAAAATTTTAAGTATACTTAGTTTATTTTAATGTATTTGATATTGTAACTATTTTGTTCAATTTATCTCGTATTTAAGAATTGTCATGTTTGCGTCATGTACATATGTATATATTTACAACAAATGACATTTTATATTGCGATAATTAGCCGTAATATTTGTAATTCACTAGATTAACATGCTGACTGTCACGTATCCATGTCGTAATAAATTATTGTAAAAGGAAATGTGATGTTTCTAACAAGTTACCGGTGTAATTATAAATGCTAACTATTTAACTCGAAAAAAAAATCCCAGTAAAAGTTTTTAATTGACAAAGTTCAAGTATATATGTATATAGAGCAAATAAAAAGAAGAATATTTTTCAACGTGACATACATTTAATTATTAATGGAAGTGTTCGTAAAATATTGAGAGCAAAACCGGTACGTAGGCTATTAATTTTCTGATAATATTTCTACAATGTTCCGGATACGTAAATCACTTTGTTCGGAAGTCAATTTCCTTTTAATTCAAAACAAAAGAGAAATGTTTCTTTTCCGTTACCTTGAGATGTCTGATAATTTTTACAAATACTTTGTTGTTGATATTGAAATTGATGGTGGGTTTTGCTGTGTTCGTGTTATGATTGTACGTTGTATAGAAAGTGTATGTGAGTGTGTGGTGTATTTAAATAATTTACTTATAGAAAACGCTTGTGGTCTGTAATTTTGTACTGCAGTTGTGTAGTTGACGAGTGAGACAACAGCCGGCACATTGGGTGGTGTTTAAATCGCTGACAATTTCTAGCCTCTGCATCTCCTGTATAATAGAAATGGAACGGCCCATTATTCTAGTCGACAGGCCTGTGAATATGTCAAGTCAGGCCACGTCATGTGTCCGTTATTATTACAGTATGTGCAAGCTGTCCATCACTATGAATAATTTATACCTTTAATACAATTATGTGGCGCTTGATATTCTCCTATTACTATTATACACTGTATGTATGTGTATGTGTGTGTCTATTGTTATAAGTTATACACTACCGTCTTGTCATGCACTTTGAATAAAACTACAAACCGACACTTTTTTATATTGTCCTGATATCTTATACTGAACATTTCATTCCGTATATCTTTAAACACTGTATAATTATTTGATTGCTGTTAAAGATAGTATTTATTTATTTATATAGTAATTAATTTTAATTCTTGTATGTTTATATGGCTGGTTTCAGTAGTGTTTCAGTATGTAACTGATCGTGTTTATATTGCAAATGTGGGAATCAGCACTTTTCAAATTTAGAATTTAATTTTCTTTAATGAATTAAATACATTACACTAAATAATATGATGTTATATATCATATTATCATCATTGGTTTCTCCATAATACTGACATTGCTATCTAGGTTCAGATACAATGCGGTTACAGTTATATACCAGTCGATCAGTCTAACAATATTTATGCCAATTGAACTTGTAGCATCGAGAGACCTTTATTTCCGTAACTATTTTTATTCTCCATTTCCTGCGGCGCGCAACACTTCTGTACTACAGTTACATACATGTATCATTGCTTTGCTATTCGGCAGATTCTAAGTAAACATTCCAGAATCGAATTGAAACGTTGAGAAGATAGATTTTTCAAGATGTGCACATACGTGTAATGTAAAGTTAGATTTTCTCAGATACACTTATTTGTATACAACTTCCCGATTGCATAAAATAACGCTGAGTTCGTAGAAGAAGTGTTATGCTGTTGGGACTCGTCGGTCACGATACTGAATCAATCAGTTTGATCCATGAATTTTTATTTCGTCCGAAATGGAAGTTTGTCCCGTTCGTAGTGTAGAAAGTGTGGTGCTGTTGGTTGTACTCATACACTGACTAGGAAAACCGGCGTCGAGTCGATAACGTCGCGGTGCTCGAAGGTCTGTGACCTGACCGTGCACCGCGTGTAGATGCGCACCACGACATTCCCGTATCCCTTCATATCCTAGTAACGAGCGAGCGAGCGAGCGAGCGACATCGTGTGCGTTTCACGTACGAATCCCTGAGTAGGAATTACGCCTGCTAACATTCGTTTATTATATACAGAACACGGTGCATTTTGTGTCGCAGGTGCCACGTCACTTGCATATGCTGATGTAAACCATGCTACACTGAATCCATCGTTCGTCTTACTTGCTCGATTACTCCCTATAAACGTGTTCGTCTTTGTACCGGGCTACGAATGCCTGCTTCGCTTGTCACTGCGAACTGTCTAGCCATGTTTCATAATACCATGATTATCTTGTTTTCGTTTTGCACTCGGTATTGAGTGAATTATAAACTAAATTTAGAAATAAAATACTACAGAACATATATAATTAAATTCTCAGTCTAGATATGACGCATAGTAATATAGGATTTCTATTATGAATTCATAACTTATTAGTTGCAATATGTTCTTGACATTATTAAGTAAAAATGGATTTAAAAATATACAATTTTTTTATGCACTTTATATATGTATACGTATTACAAAATGACAAATATTAATAGTAAACAGGAAAACTTTACGAAGTCATGAGTAACTAATATACAATCACGCCACTAGCGAGACAACCAATTAAAACAAACATGTCTCTTTGTTGTTTTGTTGTTGATTCATCACACCGACAACACAAACATGTGCAACTGTGTAAATGTAGATAAAGTATTATTGCTCTTCACAATTTCCATAAGTATGTTATCTGTTCAGTGTCAACATTTGTAGAAAACAAACACACAAGTGACTTATACAAGTCTGTCAATGTAGAAACGTCTAATTTTACGTCAGTATCAAGGCAATTCGTTTACTTGTCGCGCCTAAGATTGTGTTCTTTGTCAAGTTGGCTGGGTGTGCGCGCGGCAGACGCATGGGCCCGGTCGATCATATGTCCTCTGCTGCCTGCCTGCCTATGTGCTCGGCTCGGTGTTGAGCCAGGCAGTGTACGCCTGTTGAGGCAGGTTCGGGTTAGGCCGAGGTTAGTTTCGCCGCGCAGACTCATACGACACCTATAAGCTTGCCTCAAGGCTTATGACTCCCACATATACACTTGCTACTGTACTAACACGTTCGATAAGAAATCGAAATACGGACTCTGCACATCATATATGTGTGTGTGTGTGTATCTACATGCCGTCCGTCACGTATTCTTCAACATTTTTTCTTCGTTTTTCTAGAATTTCTGTTGATGATATGCACTTACGAGATTGTGGTTTAAGGAACTGTTATTTCTTGGAAATATATTTATCATAAATGTTTGTGAATATTTTTTCCTATGGAAGATAGAGTTTTGTTTTTTTTTTAGTAAGTGAATATCAAACAACGTTTTGATGACACTGTATCATATAAATAATTACACTTGTTTAACATGTCAAATTAAATTGGTAAAAGAAGACATGTGGGTTAAATATTCCGTTTTAATTATCTACCCTTATGTCAATTTCCTCTATTTATTTTCTTTGTAGGAAAATTTGCATATATAAATATATCTTTTATGTTTTAAACTAAAAAATTATGAATAACGTCGTATGGCTTTTTAATTTTTATAGCTGATACAATATAAAGTGTATGTACACTGTTAATAACATTTGTATATACATCACATCTATAATTACTAATGAATTATACTTCATTAAGTATAATGTAGACAAAAGCAATTATATGTTATAAACATGCCATGACATGCTGGGGACCTCAACCTAGAATATATTATATATTACGAGAGAGAGAGAGATGTATGTGTAGATGTATATTATATGTGTGTGTGTGTGTGTGATGTGATATGTATCTCGGTACACAATGGACATCCGTACTTAGTAACAAACATACATCCATGTGTATACACACTTACATATACACATATTCAATATAGTTTATGGATGCATTAGTGTATTAACTACGTGTGTATGTGAATTAGATGGTGGCAAGATAAGCTATCATTTGTAATATTGCTCTCTCTCTCTCTGTCTCTGTCTCTCTCCGTGTCTGTCTATATGCGTTGTTCTATTCTGTACATATATGTACGTACATACTACCATCATTATTATAATTGACAGTGTACGGACCCGCCTACCTATTCGGTTACAACTGCCGTGCGATAAAATTATCACTCGCACACAACTGTCCACTGTAATTTCACTAAGTAAACATTTCAAAATTGTACTTTCAAACATACACTATTTATCAATACGGAACAGAAAAAAAATTAAATGACTACCCCCGTATTACGGCCGTGCGGGTATACATTACATTGTGTGTTTTATTCGGTGTAAATGCTTTCTATATTACACTACAGAACTCACCCATTACCCATACATGCGCTATATTCTATCTGTTGCAATTTGTTAAATTACCTTTAAATGTTACACAGTCTATACCCACTATAGATACATATATGAAATCTTTTTCTATATATATTTCTTTTAATAATTTTTAACCACTTGACCCAGCACTAGAACATGTTTTTAATTAATGTAGCAGAAATTAAATTATATTTCCTTGTACAGTTTTTGACGTAAATAGTAAAACCTAGTTTAAAATACACAATTCAATAGAAATTTACCCTTGGCTTCGGTAGTGGCTCGCGTACTCATTTAAAACTTTGCCTTCGCATATACGTACGTACGTATGTAGTGGCAAGCGTGAGTTTGCTTTGTCCTTTAATTTACCGCGCGCTCGCTCGAGGCCAAAAAAAGCTCTCGGTTGCGTGATGCTTCCACGTTACGTCTGTTTTAATAGAGACAGGCATAGCGTATCGTAGCGTGGCATAACGTAACGCGTATCTCGTGTGACGAGAGCCAACCTAAAAACTCTTCACTCTTTTGATGAGCGATGCGACGGGGCGGCCGATGCATAACTGTATGTACCTCGCAAACACTAAATTATTCATACGACAGTAATTGCTCATCAAAGTGAACGAGACATGGACACGCCGTACGTCACGGCTTCTCTCACTTTGTAACTACCTATCTTCTACGCGGTACTTACGGACGGACGGACGGACAAACAGCACACTGGCAAAAGGGAATTTTTTCCCCGCTTGCAATGTAAAGTGGATACTTTTCCGGTAGTAAATAGAATTGTAAATGAAAAATAATATTGCCATTTCACGTGTTGAAATGTTGTAATAGTGATGTTTTATTATTCATTAAACTTATGGGAATTCTCAGAACTATTTGTTTCAATAGTTCAACGATTTATTTATAATGAATGTTAAGGTATAAGGAATATTTTATGGTGTTTCTTGATTATTAACAAAGGATTGCAGGGTTTAGGCGTATTTCCTTATTAATATTTCTTTATATGGACACTGTTGGTGACGGTTCTGCGTAGCTACATATGTACCAGTGTGTGACTTGTACACATATACACACGTGTGCTATATGGTCGCAAGTGTCGTCGTTTAGTGCTAAGCAAAGCGTGTTTAGGCGACAACAGCGCGTACTGGGAGGGGTCATTGACCCGGGCGACGTGGTTTCGCGACCTCTGCCACTCGCGAATTGAATAACAGTGCTGTACCGGAATAAATTATGTAGCTTATGGATCACGTGGTATACGTGTGTACTCGTATACGTACCGTACGTGGTAGGTACTCCAAACCATGGATGTTCTGCCATGCCACTACTGCCAACGACACAAACTCGCGCTTTTCTTCTATAAAAAACCTGAAAGAACATAAGATTTCTTTACATACATAATAATCTCCAGCTTCTAAGAAAAGCTATAGAAACAAAGATGAAACACTAAGATTATATCGTAACTGTAGAACATGTTTACTTTTGCCTGTTTTATTAACACTTGGTTTACACTGTATATATGTATGTATAAAAGTATAGCAGTGTATATCTGTTATTAAAGTTCTAAGAAAATAATAATTATGTCACTTAATATTACATATACTGCGGGTATATATTTTAACCGCCATTACTTCTACATTGTATATAGGTTTAATCAATCAATAGTGTCAGTTAAAATTTACTCTGTATTTATTACCGCATAAATGAATGTCTCTACTCCACCGTCGTCCCTAGTAGTTTAAATTACACTGCTAAACATGTGCACATTATACATTTAGATTGTTTTGCTATACTTAACATCGTTCAGCCATCATTGATGCTAATACATCAAATTACAGACTGGAATGTTCAAGTAGCTACATGTGTGTGTACATACGTACATACCATGAAGCAATACATACGTACGTACGTACGTTGCAGTCCGTTGTATTCTTGCTCCATAACGAATCTTTCCTTTATAAATACCCGTGTATGTTGCACTTTTAATGCTTTTCGTTCTTTTATGATGTGAAAATATCCAGATGGCCATGCGTACGCGGGCGTGTGAATGTATTTTCATCCAATGGATAACAACGTATCATGTATCTTCGTTGGCCATGGAATGCAAGGCATATACGCATATACGTACGTACATATATATGCATGTGTGTACATGTTTGTGTATACGATAGCTAAAATATAGGGTTTATGTGTGTAATACATAGTGTAGGTAAAAATAGAGCATTAGTGATAAATAACTTATTAATTATAATTATTATCGTATGCGTTTGTGTTTGTTTCTATATTTATACAATACCGCCTTTTATTTGCCGGTATAACTAGGCCTAGTGACTCCCTGATACGGGAACAAATATGAAACAAACTCGCCCTCTTGTTGATTTAAGATATGTGTAAACAAAAAATGATATATATTACTGTACATACTACATATATGTATGTACATGTGGATGTTCCCTCACATTTATCAACTTATGTATATATATTTTTTTACTGGTGCTTTGTTTTGTTTTTTTTTCACATATTCACACATTTATTGTGCAAAACCATATGCACAATTCATTCTGCTAAATGTGCAGGTACTGAATTGAATAATAAAATAATTTCATAATACCTCACTTTCCAATTATATTTTATTATACGCGTACAACCGTAATTTCCGTTATTTAATTAAAAGCGCTAATGGATTTAAATTGTTTACATTTATGTGTTAATCGCATTTCTTTACATTTACTATTATATTCGCTATTCAACAGTTTGTTACATTGTTCCATACGAATATATTTTATATTTCCTTTTTAATTAATAATCCTTTATAGAATTACCTGTCAGAGCTGTATTAATTAGGTATGTCATTGGATGTATTCATTAATTGCATGCGGTAACATTCCTAATACACTAATACAATAGAACGCCCTTGAATATGACTTTAGTGTTGTGTTTGATGTTGAACAACAAATAGGTGTTTTGTGTAGTCATATGTCCAGTGTAGTATTTTACTGACAATTTCATTTATTTGTACTATGTGAATTAGTGTTTTAGTGTAGTGTATGCAGTGATACAGATACATGTTATATATATATATATAATCATGTCTGTCTCCAACGTATGTTAACCTGTTCATACATAACATTGAATATTATATGTAGGTATAATTACATGTGTTTCACATTAGTCACCTGTTATAATTTATATCTATCAGAGAGTTATTATTACATTTTACTTGTGCTACAACTATTTAACTATGTAGTAATGCAGTTGTAATTATGTGCCATGATGACTGCTGCTGTTTACAATATCCGCTATTTCGCCTGACATATACAACAACACGAGCGTGTTTAATTTATTTAACAGTAGCCTTTCTGTGAAAAATAATGAAATGCAAACAAATTACAGCCTGCAATTCCATCGCTAACTTGATTCCCCGCTCTTTTGATCTTTTGCATTGGATGACAATTTATTTGAATTAAAAAATGTCAAAGGTAACGTTCGCTCTTTTGATTTTTCACTGATGATTAATTAGTGGGCGTGTCTGGGAAGAGGAGGAGGAGGAGGAGGAGGAGGGATGTGTATCGGAAAATAGCGAATCAAATTCATAGTGAGTACTTTTAAGCGTGGTCAGTGAAGATTTAGTAACGAGTAGAGTATATAGTGTGTCATTGCTATTGTTCGCATATATACATAGATGTGTGTATGTATGTATGTATGTATGTACAGTGATGTGCTACTCATATATAAGTTGGCTTGTGAATTCATGACGGCGTCCAGTGATTAATCTTTATGATTGAGCGTCGCGAGGCCCCGACCGGCCAGCGGTCATTTATTTCATCCGTCCGTTGGATACTGGTCACCGAAAACGGAATTTTGTTATACCTTCGGTTTTATTTTATGCCATTGCACGCTCGGTGCTTCCCAAGTGAACCAGCGAGCTCTTGTGATTAATTGCCCATTTGATAAAACGTATCTACATACATACATTTTTATATAGTAACAAACATGCGTCCATCAAATTACTCGTATACACATTTCAATAATCAGTTTCTAAACAGAAATTTTAATTATATTCTCTACAAGTATTAACAAGTACATTAAATTGTAACAGAGGTTCTAACGTAAGTGAATAATATTATTACATAGTTTCTTTTGTGAATACCATATGCATATACATATATATGTATGCATGTTCGTCGAATAACGTGTAACACCCGCATTAAAATTTGTGTAACCAATCTCACTAAATCACATCATGTGACCCTTTGATAAAGAAAACTTTATTGTAATAGGTACCAAAAATTAATTTACATACAGATTTGGGTCACGGATAACGCAATACATACAAACAGACTCAAATAAAACGTACTGAACGAACATTGCATAATTTTCGGCCTTTAATTAAAGCCGAAAACATAAATCTGATACACTATGTGTAGTATATACAACAGGCATTTCAAGTAGCTAAACAAAAACAAAAGTAAATATTGTTTGGCCTGCAGATAATATATACTCTCTATACAATTTATGTATATTCATTATTAATTGTTTGTTATTTTTTTCAGGTAAGTGCTTCCGTCAAATTATTCAAAGCAGAGTGTTGTTTGTGAAAACTTGAGGGTATGTCGAAATGTTTTCATTAAAATTAGTTATTACTAAAATAGAACAAACATGCGCTATCTTACCAAAGAAATATTACCTGAAACAGTAATAACTAGTGTTATTGAAATCATAATTTGAACAAATTAATATTTCCCCTTATATTTTGACAAGTTCACTTTTCATGTTAATTTATAGATTTTCATGTTACTTGAAACATATGCGATGTGTACCATTTAAAACTAGGGAAAAATAAATTCAATGCAATAAAATTAGTTTGCCATTTCCCGTACTGCCGTTGTACGTACTGAAATAATTTCGGGTGAATTGCCACTGATAAGGTTAATCGTTTCACATAACATAGCGTTTCATTTGATGCAAGATAACGGAAGTGTACTTATCTAGATAAATGTAGCCGAGGTCCGACACGGTCATGTATTTCGCCAAACAACCCTTCCGTCTCTAAATGCCGGTAATGATATCAGTACGTGACCGTTACGTCTAGAACTCAGTCCTCTACCTACCTCTCTCTCTCTCACTCTCTCGCTCTCTAGGCTACTGTGCGTAAATTCCGTAAACTCCGGTATCTGTGAAAACTGGTCAACTACTTCTCACATAGGAACTTCAAATTCCTACTCTAAATCGTCACGATCAACCGTTTAAACCAATACATTTTCCACTAGTTCGAAAATCATAACTGAAAAAGTTTGTAAATAATGTTTATTAAATTATATTTTCATGCTAACTATTTTATTTCAATCTTGTTTGTGATGATCTGAGATCATTATTACCAATCTTTATTCATAATAGTCAGGGAATGAACTTTTTGGTAATTCGTATTCGTGATATAAAACCGTATGTATATTTGCACACAGAATATTCCGCATTTCTGTGCATATGAAATTGTTTTACATTGTACGTGGTACTTTGAGGTTATGTGTGCTCTTCTAACGTAGGTTAGGTACACATAACGAGCTGAGTTTTGTATTTTAAAATCGTAATTTCACCTCTACAAATATTTGAGCGTGTGTCATTAGATTACATCAGGAACAAAGTACAATTTTATTTTCAGATTTGTTCATATATGTATGTCTGTTTACATACTGTCCGACTCTTATGCAAGGATGTGTTTGCACAGGCTATGACGTATTTTTATAATCCGTTTCTCTCTCTCTCTCTCTCTCGGTAACTTTTCTTTTTGGTATAAATTAAAATGAATGAAATATTTAATATTCCCTAGCAAGAAGTATTGGACTGTTGGAGTTAATAATCTTCTATTTATGACGTCAGATCACAGAAAAGTTACATAATTTATATCGATATTATATTTATTATTTTTATTAAATTACATCTCAGCCTGAGGAATGAAATTATTTGAAATAATATATGGTTTCGAATGAGTTCTTCGCTCGCGGATATATATATTTATATCGAACCTTAATCTAAACATTGACGTACAATAAGACCTGTCACCGGATTAAAACTAAACCACTGCGATAAGTAAAAGGTAATTATAATAATTATTTACGAGTTTCTGCCTGTATCATTCGTCTGATATGTAATAATATAGCCCGCAAAGTTTTGAAACCATTTCTTGTCGTCACTGACAGAGATAAACAGTTTGCAGACCGTTTCACTTTCGTTCTGAAATTTGATCTGGGCCAAGCGATATGCCATCCTAATCAGAGAACCTGTTTGTACAACGGATATAATAATTGTACTGCTTGCTTCATCTATTTTTTTTGTATGCCAGTGACTTTTTTCGTTACCAACGCGACCTTCGATTTTTTGTATGCAGTTTAGTTCTGTACTTTTTGTTTTAAAATTAACTGTTGTAGTAGATATATATATATATGACTATTACTTTTTGCATACGATATACTGACCTTGAATTGTTAAGAATGTAAAAAGCGAATGAATGTTTGGCACCTAATAAAATATGTTGCGGTGTGTTGGTGTGTGTTTAAATTATTATGTTCAAGGTGCATTCTCTGCTACTTGTAACTGCTTCTGAATATCATTTATTATAATTTATGACTGGTAAATAATAGTATGTTGCGTGTAACTATGGAAATTAGATTTATAATAACAAATTGAATTCTTACTACTTACTTACATTTTACAGTCTATTATTTTCATTTAATATTTATTGTTGCAAGTATGTAAATTATTTTACAGAAAACGTCATTCTTTATTAGCGAAACAATATATTTTATGAGATGTAATATTCGCATTTAATTTTGACAGATATCATACTGAAAATTTTTAATTTAATTAAAAGTTATTTAATCATAGATAGATATATTGAAATATCTATACTGTAATTTTCATGTAATGTTTTTGACATGTACCGTAATTAATATGTTATGATATCCATCAATTAATTATATATTTTCAAAGCGTTTCAAATATATATCATTAATTAACATTCTAAATGGTTTAGAGTATTAAAAATTCTATCTAAAAAATATTGTATTTATTTGTTTGCAATTTAAAAATGAAATACAGCGTTTTCAGTTAATGGTGTAAATATATAGTCGATATGTAAATTGAACAAGAATCCCGTAGAGACTGAATATAAAACAACCCTTTTGTTTTGTGCCTGTGTGTACCGGGCTTGATTCATAAAACATGTAAACACAATTCTCAATTTCCGCAGAACGCGAGGTTCGACGGTGGTTTGGCACTAACTGTGAAACACGATGTCGATATAATTCATTCTAATACCCCCGTTGCATTAGTTTTAAGCTGTAGTACAGTTGTTGGTTGAGGATGCCTGCTGCTGCTGCTGCTGCTGCTGCTGCTACTGCTGCTGCTGCTACTGCTGCTGCTGCTGCTGGTGGACTATTGATAGGGACTCCGGTGTTTTCCGGTAAACTGGAGTTGTGTGTGCGCACCACGTATATCTGACATAGTCCGGTGTATCCGCCGACAATATTTCCCTTTAACAATGCGCAATTAGTGTTCATTCTACTTTGCTGGCTTAGGCACCGTTCCGTTTCGATTCGCTATTCGGCATATGGAACAGTCGCAGCAGCGGTGGGCGCAAAAGGTCTGTCCATGTTAAACGCGGTGCACCGGCTCATTTGCATATCGGCTGTACTTTGTCTGTGTTACATACTCCCTCTCTCTATCCCCCTCTCTCTCTCTCTCTGTTCTTCACTTACATACGTCCGCTTCTCACGCACCATCTGTCCGGACTACGTGACTGTTGAACTCTTTGTATCTGTCTTTCCGACTGCTCGTTTCTACGAGTAGTTTTACTTAGAAACGACCATTGCCAGATGTAAATCTAGACTAGAATTCTCAATAGAAAATTGAAGTAAGTAGATATATTCAAGGAACTTAATATTTTTCCTCTAAAATCATTATTTTCCTTTTCAGTTTTTCTACGTTTGTGTTGTAACTAAAAATTCGCTTTTAACATTAAAACTTTGCCATAGTATCAAAACATAGGGATAATAATCGTAGGCAATAAATCGGTTTGTTGTTTATGTAGATGTTCGTAACTTTATAAAATTCTTTATGGCCAAAAGTATCGAACGCCATAACGGACAGTAAAAACATTCTATATCATCACAATTTGTTATTTTAATGGAATATTTCGTCGCCAGTGTTATTTTTCTAGCGACTGGGCAGTGTCCCGTTAAAATAACAAAGCAGCCAGCAACGAATGGTCGACATTTCAGCTATCTACTACTACACGGATGACTACTACTGCTACTGGCTGCCTCATACAATATATATATTATAGTATGTATGCATGCATGGAGTTGTGTGTGCGCGTACGCGGAATTACATTATCTGCATAGAACGGTATTTGTTGTATGGCACAGGTAGTAGTGTAGCTACCTGCACATCCGACGTTGTCGTTTTTTCCCTGTTGTTATGTGCACGGGAACAGTTACGTACTTACGCATACTTATGTATAAAACATGCTGATGTTTACTGATTTGAATAATGCCCGACAATTGACAGGTTTTTTTTGCTTGTTACAGTGTCATGGTATTAACTCGTGATATTATGTTGGTTATTTATACTTAACTATGCTTATTATTATCTAGAATAGGTTTTATTTAACCGTAACGGTAAACAATAATGATGGCCGTTGTTAAGAGATATGTATACTTTCCAGAAGAACAGAATACAATTATTAATATTGATGTAATTATATACATACAATCCAAGCAGAGAGAGCATTTCATTTTCTATAATTAATACGAATGTTAAAAAATATATTCACAATCTAATTCGGTCTATTCTAAAACTACTCCACGCAATTTCAGTCTAATTTCAAATGCTTTGTTATCTCACATTATTTATTATCATTCAATCAGACCGAAACTTGTTTTTATATACTCGCATCTCGTCATATAAAATATCGAACCGGAAAAATCTTATTATCGAAAAACGGAACGACAAAAATAGATTAACCATTGGTCGTATCTGTAAATATAACAAAAAAGTACATTATTCCATGCTTTTAATGTACGTGTTTTAACGGAAAATTTGAGTGATTTGTTCGGTGAGTGCTGAATGAACAGGCGAGCGGACGGAGTGCATTCTCTATATATATGTATATATTTGTGTGCAAGTATTGACGTACTGTACTACGAGTATATGTGTTGTCGACGTCAGATACAGAGTTGTTGGGGGGTGTTGGTATAAAGTTAATGCTTACAAAGAATCATTTGGAACGTGCATTAAACTTAAAACCTTTTATAACGGGCTGTAAAAGGTTTTACATTCTATCGATCGAGTAGATAGGACGTGTGTTTTAAATGGGATTTCCACATGCACAACGACCAACTTATTGTGCATGTACATAGAAACGTATACATGTATGCAGCTCTAAATACATATTTACAAGTAAATGTGTGTGAAAGTATATGTTCTACAAAGTTGGTACAGGATAATTTATTATAAATATTCTGATACATAAGATAATATATTCGTAAATGTCATTTATAGTACAAATTGCTTATGACATTTAAAATAAATGAATTGGAATGTAAATAAGGAATATGGGGAAGGAAGTTCTGTTAATTTTAACTATTGTATTGATATTCCAGCCTGTACATGCACACAGAATTACAACTAGTGATGGAAGTAACTGTAGTAGTAGTAGTAGATATATGCATAAATTATTGGCACACAACACTCACTGGTAACTGTGTATGTTATTCTTGTACGCTCTGGTTTCTCTATAAACCATTGGTAATCTGCTAATTGCGTTATTGTGTTAGGCCTGTTTTATAACCAGCCATACGGTATGCATGTATGTATGTATGTGTAATCTTATCGTTCCATGCTTGCTTTTACATACTCGTGCTACGAATCCGTCACCCCTTTGCTTAAACAACCGCTTACCATTTTGCACGGCGATTTAGAGAAATACTTCACGAACATTCGATCCAATTGTAAATGGATTTTATTGTTATGTAGAGTAATTGAATCGGAATGCATTATTGGTGTTTTATAGCATACTTGCAAATGTACGTACGTACGGTGGATATTTCATTTATGCTGAATTGGAAATGGTGCCTTTACGATTTCCTGTAGCTGATCGATCGCAGGTGTCGTACAATTTTGTTTTCCATTTATGTATAGTACGCATATATATCTTTTTTTTATTATTATTATCTATTTATTTCGTCTAGCGGTTCTGATATAATAAAATTTATATTTCTCTCCTAAAGCAGATTTACATGAATATAATACACTTTTATATATTTAAGGTTGTTTATTATCTTTTCGGTATTGAAATACGGTACTTTAAATTTCAATACTTATAACGGACTTTTGAACAGAATAATAATGGCAGTTATTATGGATTTTTGATTGTCTGCTTTTAATAATCCTCTATTCACAGACAGAATATTAAAACGTTTTTCATTTAGAATTTTGTTTTGTCAAGATAAATACTTTGAAAAATAATTATTGCGAAATTTTCCATCGTAATAATTAATCCTTTGGAACAATAAATACAATATCGTCCAATAATCTTTTTCTCACAATAGCTACTCGTAGTTGTTAATTATTAGCGAGATATTCCTTGCTATGGGCAGAGCGAAATTCAATGTGGAGTTTTTAAGGAATTCTGCTGCTCGTGTCAAATTATCACTGTCAGTCGGGAATATTTCAATACAAAAATACTAAACCGATAAATAAGAAGAATTTCTCGCTTAAAAATCCTTTATTGAACTGTGAACTCATTAAATCCATCACAAAGACATCGGTAGAAAATAAAATACTAAAAGCGAAATTCATTAAATTAATTAATTTAGTTCGTGAAAATATAATGTTGCAAATATTAGTAAGCATAATGATACTTGTGAGTTAGATATATATTATGTAAAAACAAGATGTTTGCTGTAAGGAAAGTAAAAGTAAAAAGTTGCGGAAATAAAACTACTTGAAAGTAATACACAACAAGTACAGTTCAGTTATACAACTGCTGAGAGAGAGAGTGTGTGTGTGTGTGTGTTTGTGTATCCGATGTTGTGTTGGAAGAGTCGCGGGGGCAATATCGTCTGTACTTGTGTCTTGTACAATAAATAACCGTTCTATTTCTCTCACGATCGCTCTTACGTCACACGAACCGGCAAATCTTATAGTCGGTTAAATGGGCATTGTTTTTTCTACTGGTTTCTTACTCAAAGTTTACTTCGAAGCACGAAAGCAATTAACTCTCGCTTCTCTCTACTTGCGCAAACTAGAAAAAATAAACGAAGAAAACTTCCACGAGAAGAATCAATAAGTTGCCGAAGACGAACAACCAACCAACCTACCAACCTACCCAGCAAGCGAGCACGCGGCGCCGAAACGTGGCCTAAGCCAGCCAGATCGATTAGATGGATTTACTTCAATGGAATCAATTGAAAGAAGTGTTGGCTGGGCTGGCTAATAATACAGCTAGTGAATATTCTGTCAATAAATGAAATCGTACACATTTCATATGTAGAATCATTCATTGATTGCGTACTTTACAAAAACCTGGTACATTTTTCGAAAAATGTTTTGCTAGTAATTGACATTATTTTTTAGGACCGTTGTTTTAAATGAAACATTTTAAAAATTCCTCGTCACCTTTGTACCTATAATCTTGATATATAATAAATAGTGTTTTATTAGAATTAAAAATAGCATATTATTGGAAATACCGTGACTTCAAATTGACTTTTCACTTTCTTTGGTTTGAATAAAATGTGTCCCAGTCTTTGGTAATTCCAGAATCTCCTGATCAGCAGACATTTGAATATCTCGCATCTACAGGAGAATTAACTTCTTTGTTTGCACGTTTTTTTCTGTTCATTTCCATTGAAATCCCACTAAATAAGTCCAATATAACATCATGAATAACTAACAAAGTCCAGTGCTGTACTTCTTAACAACTGAATACGTGCATTTCAATTTAGCGCAGTGCATAGTAATTTAAAGGAAAAAAGCTACATTATTAATTGCTTCTGGGATTACAGATAATTATATGTACATTTCTTGTAAAAGATACTTGCATGTCTAAGAACAGAGAATGTACCATATTCTTCAGATTGCATACTAATTGCAAATGTACAGTACAGTTTAAGCTCTCTTAACCGGCCACTACGGGACCGGACCCCGCGCCGGATAGCAATTTGGCTACTGTAACTATCTATTAGATCGGTTTTCTTTTATGATGAGTATAGGTTTATAGCATATTTAATATTTTATTTATAATGTCAGTAGATTCACTCTATGTTCAGATAAACAGATGATCTAATATGTTTGTTATCAGTCATGTTTAAAAAAACTGCTACATTTTTAGTGATATATATATATTATAAAGACAAAGTAACTACATTTTAGTAGTATATTTCAATACAAATATTATTTCTAGCGGTATGAATTCAAAGGAATATTTAATATTTACCATTTCCAACATTTTACTGTTATCATTTCCACTTGATATTTCACGTATTTACTTTTGCGCTACTTTGATGTTTATTATTATAAATGCTA
This sequence comes from Calosoma granatense, assembly GCA_022063505.1. Taxonomy (NCBI): domain Eukaryota; kingdom Metazoa; phylum Arthropoda; class Insecta; order Coleoptera; family Carabidae; genus Calosoma; species Calosoma granatense. Next base: position 1,991,130 of record JAGJTL010000112.1, read on the forward strand.
TTTTATTTATCTGTACACCAGTGTTGCGATAAATGTATTTGGAAATATGAAATAGAGCATGACAATATTATACTTGGAAGAATTATCGCCTTACACATTTACATATGTAGCTAGCGCACATATTTTATTAGTCTAGTTCACATTTTCGAGTACTAATTTATCTATAACCAGTATTCATATATAATAAAATAATTTTACGAATATTTATTCACGCAGTGTGTATGCAAATGTAAAACTTGTTTAGTACTACTGGCACGCACAGGAAAGGAAGATTTGTTTAATTGAAAGCGGCGCCGTGTATTGTCCTCCCAAGAGATTAATTAAAGTGTTTTAATGAAAAAACATGCACATGTACACTTTACGCTGGCTCAGTATGTTTCTTTACTCGTAAGACCTCCGACGGACACCCGAGTCACGATTAAATGTTATTTCTGTAAACTCTCACGTCAAATTAATCGTCTACTCCTTTTGTTTTTTTTCTACAATTAAAAGAAACGTTCTCATTAACTTGCACTCCTACGAACGTTGTTTTATTAGTGAATAATCCGTACTATTAGTTCGTATTCTTAAATCATTTACCTTGATCAAACAATATAATGTACTTTAGAAACGGCAAAAGTAATTATATATATATTTAACTTTCATTTAAATCGAAATAAATATAGGCGTGGTGTAAAACAAACGTGTTTAATTAATTACTGAACTGTCAAGTGATATTTATTACTGTAAATAAACTCATTAAGCTATCTCTCTGCATATATATACACACACACACACATATAT
>JAGJTL010000112.1:2007719-2059551 GCA_022063505.1 Calosoma granatense
ATGAAAGTGTATTAACACAAATATACTATAAGATCATGAGGGTACATTTATATTTATAGAATATAAATTAGGCTAGTAGTGGAATGTAAAGACAATTGACAATTATTTATGAGTTAAGTTATAAGTTTACCAAGATAATATATATCTTTCCGTATAGTATAAAACACGTTTGTGTTAATTAAGATTTGTAGTACCTATTAAGCGACAGCGACAGCTGCATAAAATATATTAAGATATCAATACTTTGAGTAAAATAGCAAATATACTCGTATATATTTCCTTTTTTTTAATTCACAAACAATGCAGGATGTCATTTTCTTATGTTTTCATTTTCTGTGTTAAATATTCTAGAACAAAATACCTTCACTTTATCCCCTGCTCATTGCTTTAATTCGTACAAAATACATTCGTACGTTTTCTGATGATCGTTATTTTGATACATTATAGTTTAAGCATACTAAAGGTTTTGTTGTTTATGTTGAAATAGCTACCGATCAGTGATGCGCATATTTGCAAGCTGTCATTGTTTGTGTGTGTGTGGCAGAAATTCGTGAGTTTCGTTCTCATACGTGTGTATGTTTTGTATACAAGCCTGTGACTACACAATCCTGCCTAGTGGGGATGGTGTTGTTTTTTTCTCTTGTAAAAACCTGATGTAATCCGACGGGATCGGATTGCGTTCGCAATTTGCATGTCACCCCGTCACACAGACTGATTCCTATCCCAATTAAAGTAGGAAGGCTAACTGATTTTGAAAGAAGCAGTTTATTCAAACCACGTCGCAGATCACCCTCAGTCATTCTCCGGTTGTCTGTCTCCGGCACTCCGGTCGCATGAATGATAAGAAGATGCGCGCGTCCTGCCAGTCACGCCCGACGAACATAATTTTCTACAATTACCAACAATAATATTCATACAGGAATAATCTAATCTCTCGCAAAACTTCCTATTTGTTATTGCTTCCGTTAAATCATTAATCTTGTTGTGTTGATTGTAATTAGCAAATGCATCCAAACATTATTCAAATATATTATATATGTTGGCTCTGTTTGTTGAGCGATGTTATTCGCTTTTAGGAATTTAATATAAATCCGTATTTGAACAGTTCAAATCATTCTGCATGAATACGTGAACTATTACATTCATCACACAGTTCAGAATTAATGTCAGTGCATAGTCACTATCGAATAATTATTTATCCAACTGGGATAGTACATTATTCAGATATTGATTTTCGCATTTAATTTTACAACGATTGATAATCTACAAAATAAAAATGTAATATTTGAAATGAACTGTTCTATCTATATTCATGTCTGTCTGTCAGTCACATATGTATGTATGTATATTTTTGTAATGTTTATTAGTCATTTGTTTTCTGTATTATTTTACAATAGCTGCGGTTATCGTATCTTGTTATCTAAGTACTTTACCACCGCGCACCAGTCACAACAGGTTATAGATTTTGTTTCTAAATGTTTTTGTGCGTGTTTATCGATAGAGAAGTAGTACATTTCCATGTTGCACCTATCTAAATAGTATAAAGAAAAAAGAACCAGTACGAGTGCGTACATAATCCGAAATAATCCGACTTCCTCATTTGGCGATTAACAAAACGTGAAGTGCCCATTAGACACACTGTGTAATACGATAATGGACCAAGCAGGAATGGAAAAAAATATTCAACAGTACATTAATTACCTGTAAAGGGGTACAGGCACACACACACGCACATCTATGTACATTCACTCAATAATAACTTGTATGTACGTGTCATCTATTCAGTCAATAATAGGTATGTGTGTGTGTGTTCCGTTAACTCATGTTCAACTAACTATAATTAATACATAGTCATATTATGTATACGTACTTTATGGGACATTCACCATTGTCTTGCCACCTGAATAGATAATTACTAACATGCTTACAGTAGTTGCTAATTTATTTGAATTGGCAAACACAACACACACACACACGTATAGTATTTCTTTGTTCACGTATCCTTATTATTAAATAGATAATTATTATGTTTTTATTTATATTGTATTTCAAGACTTTATGATAGTATACTTCAACATTTTATAGTTAACCAGTATAGTTTAAATATTATTTAGAAATATATATTAGCTATTAATATTTTCAATGAAATATCTAAAATTATACCTACTGCATATAATAAATATAAAGCGTAACTTTTCGGAATAAATTTCTTTCAAAACATTACAACCAAATTAAAAAAACAAATACCATTATTGATAGTTTGAATTTTGTGAATTATATTTGACAGCTGCACTAAAAATTGTTACCATTAATGATTGTAACAATATACATATGAATCTTTGCTGTATATCTTTTATACATATAATCTTTCGTTAATATTGTATGAAAGTGATTTTTCTCTCTGAATTTCCGTACATGAAACTCGAATTTGACACAATCATTGTTCCTGTGAAACTTATATCTCTTTGTGATGGCAACGGGACTGCTGGCTGGCTGGCGTGTATGTTATGATATATAGTATGTTGTGTATGTACAGGTATCGAGTAACAATTACCTAACTGGAGCTGCCTGCGCACACGGCTGGATGAACATTTCCAACAAAGAGTAAACCGATGCATATATAAAGCACGACGACACAGATAAAGCCGACTTGATAATTAACTCGCACACACTACACTACGATCTACATACATACACGTACAGACATACATGCATGCCTCCGTCTTACCTACTATTTGCCTGTCTTCGTCTTCGTTCATTTGCTTCTCTCCCGACATTGTCTTCACTGCATCTCTATACATCTTCAATAATGAAGGATAATCACGTGGTACTAATTAGAAGTCGCTGTCTGCTGTACGTTTCGTATTTCATGGAGACGTCATTAAAGTGTTATTGACGAAAACTGGATACTCTTATAGTTCAACAAAAATAAGTGTATATTCTTCACACTAAAATACATTTAATAACATATGTAATAGGTTTGATAGTTTTGACAAATTGAGATCATAAGTTATTTCACAAATATGTCTAACACTTATTAGATTTAATATAAATTATTCATTTACAATATAAGGGGAGTGTGTTTTGTTTTATGAACATACAACTATATTTTATATAACCTAGTATAATTTATATACGATTAGTATTGACGTAGGAAAGTAGGGTAATCTGTATGCACATAATAATGTGAGAGCCACATACTTGTACGATTTTACCTTGGAATACAGTTTATTTGAGAGTTAGGTAATCCCTTTTATGATCGCGATTAACATAAACCCTAATCATCTGAGTGAATACGGATTTATAGTAATGGGTGGGTACCGGGGGAGCTTAGCTGCACATTTCAGCATATAGAGTAGAAGCACCCCACACACACACACACACACACATACATACACGTTATACTAGTAGAGATAAGTCCTATGTGCACACGTAAATACTAATAGGTCGTTACTTGTAAATGGCATTCATGCTATACCGTTACCATCTCTGAACGCAGTCGCTTCCTACCTCTATATATACATACATGTATGTATGTGTGATCAAGTTTCATCTTGTTGTACTATTCCAATGGAAACTAATTTGTTATGTGTCACAAAATTCACATCATCGTATCACTTTACTGCTGGATGTTATTTGTTGAAAAAATTAACACATTACAGAGGATGTGTTAGTATCTCTGATACTATATAAATGTACACTACACTGCACAAACATTGGAGTCTATACGCGAAACCACCGATATCACGTTGTTATTTTTTATCGTTAACCTCGGCAGATCCCCAGGAGACTGTGGCTGGTTGCTAGGAGACGGAGAAATTGTACGAAACTAAGATAAGAGTAATGTCGAAACAAAGAACTGTGAACTGAGATAACAAACGATGCATTTCACTCCCCTTTTGTTCGTTCTACTATAATATAATTATTTTGAAAAGGACGTAAAACTTTATTTTAAATGATAGTTCTGCCTGCAGACCCCACACTCTGACAGATCATTTGAAAAAGAAGTTTTGCCTTTAACACAATGCCAGAGCAATTATACGGAGAATTTTTAGTTTTTTCCAGACGGTCATTAGCGATTTTTATTTCGTTTTACGGTCTTTTGTGTGTGCGTTTCCGAGTTCTTTTTAAGGATTGTATATGTCATAAGCAGATCTTTTTGATCTGAAGCGAAATATTGAGACAAATAAAAAAAACCCGAACGAGATTCTCGCATGTTCTTTTCTAAATGATAAAAATTGTTTTCCCCAAACATTTTCATCATTTGTACATTTCAAGATAAATATTTTAGTAGGTATTAAATTCAAACAGAATAACACATTTATATACACGTGTATTATTCTGAAATTCATTACACGAAAATATACTTTGGCAAAACAAAAGACAGTAATTGTAACATAGACATTTGAATGTTTTTGTTGTTTTGTGCTGTATCAAAAACAATGTGGTATATTTTTTTTTTTTCGTTGTACTTTATAACATTCTACAAATTATGTAGGTAATTTGGTTTTTAAAATAGAAAAGAATCAACAACACTTGCGTTCGCTTTACTTTTCGTATGCGTCATTGTAAGCTATTGTATGTTTTATCCAATTTTCTTGTCCTTGGCACTATTACAATACTTCCACTATGCACAACTTGGAACATATTAGCCTGTGTATATTCGCACTCTTTCAATGGGACGAGCTCTCTCTATGTGTGTGTTTATAAAGCACGGTATCTGCATTATGTGCCACATATTGTCTGGCAAATTTCCATTCAACCATTCAGCAAAAATTTATGTCTCTCTGGTGCGCGCTAAATTCCATTGGTCCGTGTGCAGTGCATCGAACTGTATGTGCATGCACGTACTTGCATACGAATATATATAGCTATGTGTGTGTGTGTGTGTGTGTGTGTTGAAGAGGTGAAATGCAGAAACAAGATAACGTGATTTTCTCACGTCAACATGCATCCGTGACGTTGCTTATCCTATGAACAGCCGCGGTCACCCGCGAATTACGTATTCACATCTCGGACACCGATGTGTAACAGTGCGTTACCTACCGCGCCACACAGCTGTCCCTCTGGCAAATAAACGTACATACATGCACACACCAGCTGACATGTCCCACGACCAGCTTATTTGTTTCCTTACCACTGTCTGTCCGTTGTCAGTGTACCTTGTGGTGGTTATCTGTCGTCTGCAGTTTGCAACCGCAGCCAAAATGTATATACGCCGCGATCTTTGCACTCTGCACATGGTATAGCATGATGAATGATTGTTTGTTAACAATGTTTGGGATTAAGGTTTGACAGTAAAACGAATATAACACATAACAACATAAAGTTATTTTATTCATGGTGCTGGGGAGCAAATATGTTCTTTATTTCAGATTCACATCTCAGGTGTACATTTCAGTACTGATAGCAATCTCTATATTAAGATTATTTCACCGTGTACTTGACAATTAAATCTATTTTTACCGGGTGTATATTTGCAAGGTTCCCAGTTGCGGTCGTAACGAGTGGAACGGCATTTATTTTGAAGGGGGTTGTGCATATCGTGCAAAGGTTAGGTCGGTTGTATAAGTGCGTTGAATGAGCATGCTAAGCAAGAGAGAGCTGGGCTCCAATTACGCACCAGATACACACCTTTGATAAGTAAGCACACCACTCATACACACACAGTGTAGAATGGCAAGGGACCCCCCGCCCCCCGTGCGTGTGTGTGTGTGAGTTGAGCGGCTCGGGTCACAGTTCGCACAGATACAAATCATAAATCATTAGGTTTGTAATTATTAACCAATTTCTATGCAAATACATTTCGTGCGGCTCGCGAGTTAACGAGCAGAATTTTCGGTATTTGATCGTCATCGCTGCACACCGACGCCATCACCGGATGCATTACGCTAATGATGGTGGACGCCCAAACGCCTGAGGTGGAGCGGGGGGCGTGGGGGAGGGTGAAATCCACCAGTGACGTCCGTTGCCAAATTTATCGCGGGCACACACGAATATCTTCATTAGTTTTTATAACGTTGAGTTTCTCGTTTTCCGTGATATACGCACTGTAATTGGTAATATTTGTTAAATGTTTTCGATGTATTTGTAATAACTTTCTTTAAAAGAACATCTTCATTTCTGACCACATGTAAGTGCATTAATTATACGAAAGTTTCATAATTAATTTTGATTCAACGTTATAATGATGATATAACTAAAGAAAGAAGCGTGCATATCTATATAGAAGGAATATTTTCCAGTTTGAATGGGGTACATACAGAGATATATCAAGTGAGCAAATTTTCTATAGAAATAAAGAGTGTACGTATTATGTGAATATATAGAATGAATTTCACTTGGTGGGGTAAGTGTATATTTTCCAGCGCGTAATCCTTACATGTATAATAAAGTAGGTAGGTAGCTGAAATAATTTTTCCACATTCTTCACAAATTCCATTATTAAAGCAGATTCTTTTTATACTCGTTTTTGAAAAGCCTTCGTGGAACTGTGCTCATCTATGCATTAATACGGAAGAGACTGTGTATACGAACGTGAATATATTTCACTTTTTTTCTGAAGCCACGAGATTTTTTCATCAGTATAATATGCTTTCCGCTTTCGGCGCACCTTCCACACACACACATCATATATGCGAACGTTATGTGTTGCTAGGCAAAGAGAAAACATCCGCATTTTTATTTCTTTTTTTCTCTGAGCAAACAAAGATTCATGCTGACACGGTCATTGTTTGTCATGCAATGCTGACATACGCCAACACCCGTCATTATTACACGCTGGCTGAACCAAAGCAATGTAGCTGCAATCGTATTGTCTGGTATTCACTCTTGTCTCCCCTGGACCAGCCTGTCCAACGGGGCATGTACGCCGCCAAAATATTAAACATTCTAACACGTGTAGACGCGCTATGACGACTAACCAGTGTTAACTGGTACAGAAAACTCTTTGTACTCTGTCACAAAAACAGCTAGGCGACACTGTATATACATATGTAGCATTGTCTAATACTTTATTCATAGAGAATATTCCACAATATTACAACACAATCCTAATATTCATTGGCATTTTCTAATACTGCATTAAATTGACAATCGATTAAACTATAAATGTATTTTAATTATATGTACATAGTAATAGTTCTTTGGAAGCATACTGAATAAAAATTAATAACGTATTATACGTTCATAAAATAACGATAAATGATTTTAATATAGGATCAGTGAAGATAAATGTTCTAATTCTGAAATACAACAAATGTTAAATGGTGCTGGTACATTTGTACCAGACAAGCAAGTAAGCAGTAAGTAGTTCACACGTGATCTCATGTACGTACATGTACATTGGTCGCATAAAGTCCTGTCGCATTACAAACAACAATAACTTATTGTGAATGTCGCATTAGTGTTTCGGTGTAAATGTTATGCTAATGGGCCATGTGTTTTATGCTGTAACTTTTATAGCTCTGTGCTCTCTTATATCTTTCCCGATGCCATTAACTTACTTTTATGGACCGACACTTTTCATAATTTAAATATGCAATGTTTCCTAACGGTTCTATTGAAAATATCATATGCTGCTGCTGCTGCTGTTACTGTTACTACAAGAATAACGCTTCTCACTAGTTACTAGCATCAACGTTACCAGGTCATTATACACTATAAAATTTATCAGACATTTTCTAGTTATTATTTTTAATGGTAAAAGTGTATATAAAAGAATAAACCTTATTTAGCTTCGTAACGGATTTTTAAATATGTTTTTAATGTAGCATTAAATTTATGTCCGTATAAAATGCTTCGAGTTTTTTGCTCTTTAATTAGTAGTAAAGAGTCACGTCCACCCATTTTAATGTGATTTTAATTAAATTAAGATCATTAAAAATGCCGTATAATGTTTATTTTTCTCCGTTTTTATCTCATATCGTTCGCCATTTTATTGTAAATTGAAAAGTAAAAATCAGCTTTTTTCTAAATTAAATTTTTTAATTAGGCAAATATATGGGGACATAAAATGTTGTACAAACGACTATATATCATCTCAGATGACTTGTATTTCTTAGTATCTGCAAACAGGAAGAAGAATCTACCGTTCTACTGAATATATGGTGATGTAAATGTGTGTTCTGATGTTATGTATATGTGGATTCTACTTTATAGTAAGCCATCCATTTACTCCCTGGCTCCAATCATATTGTTTCTTCCCTGGTCCTGATTCTTGCTACGTTATTTCTCGTATAGGAATTAAAATTCGGCAATGTCGCAGGAAGGGCCTTCGAGAATGTCATACATAATAAACGACTTTCCGCGTAAAGGCATCCTGCAACTTATTACTGGCGCTTTCCACTACACTGGAAAGGTCACAGTCATAAATCGTTCGACGTTCGAACTATGACAGACACCCGACTTGGCCGGTTACGCTTCCGTTGTTATTGGGTTCACGGTATCGTACCGGGAATTGCACGATTCTTGTAAACGCATCAACGACAAAGAAGAAAAAGAAGGATCAACAACAGCCATAGCAGCAGCATAGCATGGATTATACATATGTACAAACACACCTCAGTTTATACAGAATATTCTCACATAATGTTGAAGAAAATTTCATTTAGATTGTACACCATTACATTTATTTCTATTTCCATTTGTGAATAATATATTTCGTGTGCACGGTTACATAAATCTCGGTTGTATTAAATGGAGCTGCCATTAATCTGACAAATTTTCCTTTTGTAATGAATATGTAAGGTAATGCTTGTGTAATTTAACTGTCTAAACAGTCGTGAGTTCACATGTAAATGAAGGTTAACAAATATGGCTGGCGGAATATTTCCCTTCGCGTATCTCATCCCTCTTACGTTTCACCCTTACCGACATCATCCAAATGGATCAGTGTTTACCAAAATGTGTGTATGCTTACTACGTCGTTACGTTCATAGCATTTGAAATATATTAGCATTTTTTTAACATCCAATGTTCATTTATTATTTCTAATATGATGACTATATTCTAGTTGTTATTTGTAGTTAACATTGAGCTATTTTCTGCCTTTTTATATTTTACAACTATACAATGTGCGTGGTGAGGTATTGGTCTGGGTTCCATGCTCTCTGCTGTTGTGATGGTAGTGTATAGTGTCTGTTGTCCTCTCTTGCTGGTAGCTGAGTTTCGATCGTGACCTATTAAGAATAGTTCGTGCTCACGACGCGGTCTGACCCTTGACCCAGCGTTACATTCACCGCGTGACCCTAGAGCACACCCATACATCATTCCCCTTGCCTCTGCTCATAGTATCCCTGTCTCTGTCTCTTTAGTAGAGTAGTAGTATTGTTTCCCGTACTCTATGTATTTCTGCAACATCGAATAACAATATTCACATCATGCGGCTACGTTTATGAATTATGTAGGCTTGTTGGTTCCACGTTCTCGTAGAATGGAAGCTGCTCATTGCTGTAGGCAGTTCTCGTCGATTTCTTCGACGAAACGCACGAATTACTTGACTATCACATAAATAGACCGTACTGTAAAACACAAACGTACTTCACGCACGCAATTGGAAAATTTTCCAAAACTTCTACGCAAATATTTTGAAATATTGATTTGTGTTTGTGTGCCCTAAATATGCCACTTAACCAGTACCCTATATAGTTATAATTAATTTACAAGTGTCAGATTCTTTGTTGGAAAGGGTGTCGAACTTTGATACGTGTCAGTTCTAATTATATTTGAATTGAATAATTTAATTCCATTTTCCGTAGTCCAGTGGTGTTGGTAGATCGGATTGGAATTGTTGGTGTCGTTAATTGGTGTGTGTGTGTGTGTGTGTGTATATATAATGTGTATTAATATCCCAATAAGCAGGAAACATTAGGAAACAGGTGTACATGCTGTACTACTACACGTGGGGTACACCTGTTACAGCCCGTCCGTTTAATTACACTACATAATTGCCAGTTAAATTATACATAGAACCAGTATTCTGATATGATTGACCGCTTTCAATCTAGAATTTATTTCCCGTCGTGATTCAACGTGTAGTACCGGTTATTAACGAACCGTAGGGGGTAAAACAGAGTTCCGTCAATACGACGCAATGCCAGTGCACTAATCACCTGTGGAAAAGGTGTGTTTTATGTCTGTACCACGGCATGATAGACGAATGTTATTAGACACGTTAAAACCAGCTAGTTATATATGAGCAATTAAAGGAACTATATCCGCTGAACAGTTATTACTTATATGTTATGGTGATTAGAGTTATTATTGTTCCAAACAGCGAGTGCATGATTAATATTATAAACTACTAAATGCATATTCCAACAGATCGATACATAAAATGCATTTGAATAAATGCATTTCAAATGATTTATGTGTATACAATTATAGTGTCCATTAAGTATTAAAATATAGAAAATTATTTATTTAACACGTACAAGTATATACTATTTTGAACATGATTTACCTGCAGTACAATAGCTCTATGCCCAGTGCCATTAACAAACATTAAAATGTAATTTAAATATTTTACTCGGTACATACCATAATATTTCAATAATGAAATGTATCCATTCTGATATTGAACTTCAAACTTTTCTATACTTAATGTAAAATCAATATTATAATAATTTTGTACTAGAGATATTTCCATAATGGCTACCATTTTGTCGCAGCATGTAGGTAATTATTGATTGTGACGTTAGCCGTTGGTTACAAGTCGCATTTCATATTATCATAGTATAAATCTAGATTGTCCTGCGTTGCTACCGTAAGCACACAGGTGTATTTCCATTGTGTTACGTATTAACCTTACTCATATATCATTCCTCTGTCCACTGTAACCAATCGGTAATAATCCGTATCGAATCTATACACAATACCACCGTTTCATATGTTCCAAGTATACTACACTACATCGCTCGCCTACCTTACCGATATACCTGTGTACGTATGTATGTATCTAATGTAAAATAAAACAAAAACGTTCACGGATTTATATCATTTCGTGATGCGTCAGATTTTTTTTCAATTTTCATATATGACATTCTAGTGTTTACTGCGCATGTATCGTATCCGTTTTTATTTTTTCACATACATATATCTATTTATCTTTTTTTCCCGGAGATAAATTGGCACCTTTTTTTTATACGGCAGACATTGTATAATGTGATTTATTTAGGCAATTTTTTTATGGAAACAATTCCCGTCTTTGTATCATTCATACAATGTTGGTAGCGCTCGCCGTTTTACACTGTAGATGTCATATTTACTCCTTTTGCCAAATGGCTGCTGGTGAAATTATACTCGGAGATGATATTTCATAGTTGCAAAGTGACGCAAAAGTTGCCAGACTTATGTTCATGGCTTTTAGTCTTGGTCGGAGGGGAATCCGTACAGGCGTATGCATACGTACTTCTACAGACGATTACCATTTGTCAACTTGAAACTTAAAATGTAACACATTATTATTCACCATCCAAGAGATGTTAATGTAAATAAAAGAACCATCTCTTCACTTATACAATGATAATCTTAGCATGTCTACAACAATATAAAACTATGTGACTAATCTAAATACTTTTTATACATATTGTCCTAATTTATTTTTCTTTTGTTTCAGGTAAGACTCGAGCAGAACATTTCTCTTAATTGTATTTAAGGTACTGTAGTATTTTCAGTAGTAATATTGAAGTATGTATCGTGATATAGGCAATATTTGCAGTATTACTGCATTTCTTACATTGCTATTTATTGTTATCGCAGACATTAACTTGCGCAAGTGAAATTATTATCAATTGCATCATTATATAAACATTAAATCATCGTATTTATCGGAAATTCGCTGATACAATAAATGGAACATCTGTTTTATATCATTATAAATGCTTAGAATAGTCTGATACACATAAATTCCTTAGCTCAGCAGTGTCCTTGATGTGAGCCAAATCTTATAAATAAGCATTTTATAATCACGCATTGATAGTATTTCTCATCGAATCGGATCCTTGAACTTAACCTCATCACGACCACTATCTCCGCCGCCGCCGCTCTTATTGTTGTTGTTGTTGTTGTTGTTGTTATTATGAGAACATCTCTGCTGCTTCGTGTGTTTTTTCTCGTTTCGTGTAGTATTTTTTATCTGTTCATTATCAGATAACACGAAATAAGATACGGATCTAGTTAGTGTGTTGTTATTAATGGTGTTCTTTGTTTTGTGCAATGGTTGTGTGTTGTTGTAACCGCGACGATAATTAAAGTTAGCATTTACAAATTGCCGACGCTTATCGTACTCTCTAACTAAACACCGTACTGAATTTAATACAATGCCAGCGATGAGTGATTCGGCGAGAACTGCATACCAGCCACGAGTAATTTGTTGCCGAAATCGTTTATTCAAATTTCGCACTAATTAATTTTGCCGCTGATGACGACGTTCTAATTTCTCATATTTAATATATGTATGTATGTATGTATGTACACAGAGCTCTAAGCAAAATAATAACACTGCCATTTATAATGAGGAGCGCATACAGTTGTTTTCTGTATTACAAAATAAAAACATACATTATAAATGTATATATTTATCTAATCGGTTATTGTTAACATTAGTGTGTGTGTGCATTGTTTTATGCCAGTGTTGCTAATGATGTTAATAACACATGTAATTAAATCAATTTATACACGTTCAAATATTCCCGTTACATTTGTTCAATTGTATGAAACGCTGTTTTACGTGTTTTAAATATTTTACCTTTGTTTGCTATTTTAATTAATATATTCACACCGAGTTAATTTAATATTAAAATTGTCACACATAAACAAAAATGCGTTATGTTTTTACAGATGTGAATAAAAATATATATTTTGTGTGTTACGCATTATTAATTAACAGTAGGTGGCTAGGTGGTAGTTATTTTATCTTTATCTACTATAGCAAATATTTTCTAATTCTGTAACACCAATCAACAATTATACATTCTTACAAACTTGACTTGTAAATTTTGGTGATGACATTTCTTTAATAATTATAAACAAGAATATATAAACTATGTACATATATTTTATTTCACTATGATTCTTGCTTGCATTTCACGAATTGTTGTTTGTTAAAACTTATATAACATCTGTTACATTTAGATATGTTTTATGAATCACTGCCCCATGCGTTATTTGTAAGAGACAGTAATGAAATTAATACGACACTAATAAAACCAGTGTTAATCAGTACAGCAATATCGGATGTTTTATGATCCATCAATCAGGCACTATAAATCTGTGATATTGACTGGGATGATTTTATTTTAATGGGATTTAGTTTGTGAACGTTAAAGAAAGACGTCCGTTTCACACGTCCCACAATCAATCTTGCGGTACCGTTCCGGTTTCTTCACAAATCATCAATCAAACTTTTTTTTCCTAGGAAAATATATATATGTGGGCAAATCGGTCTAGTGCCTCGTGCGATAAAAAATAGTGCAAAATTTCAACGATATATCCTTTGTCAGTTTCATTTTTTCCATTTTATGATTTCATCGTCAAGTAACGTTAGCAGCATAAAATTTCTGACAGCCATTTTGTGACTATCAATTTATCAACGTTATAATATTATATACATTGATTTTCTCTTATAACACTATTTCTGGAATAGTGCATTAATAATATGTTTCTTTATTATATGTATTAAATAAGAGCAAACTAACTGTGGTGCATCATCAGTATAAGTTTTCTCATATATTTTCCAATTCCCTCTCTGCATAGATGCAATTTCACACACACACACACACACACATACATACAAGTATATCCAATCTCCGTATCCACGGTCACGTTCTGTAGTTTTAGAACCGAGCATGCAATCGAACGACTTGGATCATCCAAGGACGATGTTTGCATGTTACATAGTTGCATCCACATTTTCTTATAAAGGGAAAATAAAAATACAACCTGTTCACAACACCCATGACAGCTGTATAATAAATATGCGTAGACAGAAAATAAGACAAACTTTGTGCTATTAATATATTAACAGTAACGTGTATTACTCGTTATAGTGTTATTCAATTATATGCTTTAAAGTAATTTATTTTAAAGAAACTATTCACTGATATTTGTAATAAAATAGTGAGTAATCTGTAAATTGTTCAATATCTTATTTCTTTTGTACGTTGTAGTCTTTAATATTTTCTTTAGTGTAATTCGAATGCTATTGGTCGAATACACGCGCTCCCGCAGCGACAATACTGTGCGCAGCCCGTGTAGCCGGGTCTTTAAGAGCTTCAGGTGAAAAAGAAGGTGTACATTATGTTCACAGTAATGGATATTTACGACTGTACGGCACTTTAAACGTTAGCGGGCAGATATTTGCAGTTTCCACGAAATAACATTAACAATGTACGTGATGTTCGTGTGCCCATCGGGCCACTCTCGCTGACGGACACGGTCAGTTCCAGTAACGAACAACTTTACAAACCACCACTGGCCGTAGTTGTTGTGGCACCCTGTAGCGTGATGTCCTCAACACCAGTTCACCATATATTTCACCTAGCGAACATGTTGAAACGGCCAGAATTGTCTGAAAGTAATAGCGTGTGTGTGTGTGTGTGTTAAATAGTATTGTTTAACATAACATATTATGATTCTAGTAATACTCATAGTTATTATTCAGTATATTATTAAGTTCAATTTTTATAGCACAATAAAAGTAAAAATGTTAGAAATGTCAAAACGTTTTTGAGTTGTTTTTACGATGGTAGTTAAGATTGTTGTTGACAGGTTGTTCTCAAATATACATACACAATAAAACACTTTATAGGTTTCTTTCTCGTTAAATTTGATTGATTTTCGCATAGAACAATGCAGGATCGAAACTAATTTGCAAACCATCGTTGAATTCAACTTCCTCACTTTGAATATAAACAAATATTGTTCTACTATCCCGATATTCAAGCGTTAATTATCGTCCAATCGATAATATACTGTTATCATTAATTAACGTGTGAAATTCAGATTTGCAATAATAATTATTCAAATACATTGTACCAACCCGGGTGAATTCTAATATATCATTTGAATATAAACTATTGTTTTGCAGTAATTTCTTCCTGTGATTTTCCTCGCTATTTGTCTGACTATTTTTGTATTTGAATTATTTGACCCACTAATCTATTTCTGTCAACACCTGACACATATTTTTCATTGAATTACAACAGGTCTTGGCATAACTATTATATTCTAATGATTATTTACATCTGGAGCTAATGAGAGTCAATTTATTTTATATTATATTTTAGTCGCAAATAATATTTTTAGTTAATATACAAGAGCTTAGATATTTTGCGAGTAGTAGTATTCCATGGTCTTTTCATATTTATTATATTAGCAAGAAGATAAACTGCTTTTATAAATTGTCCGATAGTTTTCACACACCACTCTGTGTATCTTATCTAATAGTGTGTATAATAAATCCTCTTTAGATTAGAGAAACATCCATGTTTATGTGTAACACATTTCATTCAATTCACAACGCTCTTACACATACATAGTTAAGTGTGTTGTGTGACTGTAGGCACACATAGCCTTGCTACAAATACATACATACATACGTAGAGTGAACGTATATTAGCTGATAGCAACGCCGTGGAGAGTGTTGAATGTTTCGTATCGCCTCGCTGGCTAGGAGACTGCTAGCGGCCGGCCTCGAACTTGAGATCACGTTAGTCACCACAGTAAGGCGTCAACCGAAGTAAGACAGAGAAAGCAAACTCGTACACATACAGAGACACATTGGTTTCATTTGATAACACAAGTCGTGTTTGCGGTTCCAACAGCTGTATAACATGTATGTATGTCGTTATACTCTATACACAACTCGCAATGACGCAGAAAAACATTTTTGTTTAACATTCGCCTTAGTAACCTTGAATAGAAAAGCCAAGATCAAAGGTATGATTCTTTTCCCAACATTGTGCATACATTATTTTTGTTATTGACATTTTCGCTAGTTTATCCGTGAATTTTCTTGTGTTCGTTACGTCTAGTTTTTATCGTGTCATTTGTTTTTTCAGTTGTGGATTTGTGATGTGCCAAGTGTCTTTTTATTTTCTTTCTTTTTTTTTGTACGGCTATTTGTGAAGTTGTTATTTCAGAGTTATTGTAAAAGACAGATCTCTTTTATATATATGTATTTTTTTTTGTCTTATCCTTCAGTATACGAATCATTGGCGACACGGACAAAAGTCGAATGAGATATTTTCGTGACTGCGGTCTAGGTCCCCGTGATACATTTCAACTTGTTTTCTAATATTCTTGACCTAAAATTCGTCATTTTAGCCAAACTGTTATGAGGGCATTATGCCAGTTGATGCTACCATACGTAATAAAAAAAATAAGACACACACACAAGCACACGTGTGATCGGATTCTTGTCTCGCATCAGAAAGTAGTTTAGAAGTTTTCAACGCACAAGGATAAATTACTTATAATCTTATCTTCACTTCTGAAATAACGAAAATGTTTCTTTACAGATTTCTGTAAGAAATAATCATTCATAGTATCGTAATTGAATATAACCTATTAATAGAATTGTAGTATTTACAATTGAATAAATTGTTTATGTATATAATTACAGTACCTTGCTGTTATATCAGATATTTCTGTTATATAAGAAAAACACATATATTTAAAACCTTATTAACTAATTAATACAATCAGCAGATATTAATTATACATGTGCCTTGTAGAAAAAATAGACGTAATTGTTTGTAACATACTAGAGAGAGAGAGAAGTAACCTGTGTGTAATTAATTGCAATGTAATTGATAGGTACACCTTGTATATATGTATGTACGTGGTACTTCTATCTTTGTCTCGTTGATTAAGATCCTTGCGGGAATTAAAAATTGAATTATGTTGTATTAAATAACGTTATACACGCACACATGCATTACCATACATAATTTATGCGCGGAGTATATTATAATTCATGGTACATGAAAACCGGTAATGGAAGAAACGGTACATTGTTGTGATGTGGAAATCGGCCGCACGGCCAGACCTCTTGCGGTGTGACGATAAAATAAGAAATATATAACAAAATCCCCCCGCCGAATGTGCGCATGCAACAGTGCGTTTTGCAACGAATAAAATTCACGCTGTCGAAAACACATTCTGTCTGCGTATTGTATTCTATGTTGTACATTCATATTATATACGGGCACATATTTATGTTATTCAGCAAAATAGTGTAACGGTTAGTCTAAATCTCTAGGATATCCAGTATGTTTTTTTGTTGATAAAATTATTTCCTTGAACGAATAATGGTACGATTTGTATTTATTTATAAAGACCATTCCTGACTGTATAGTCAAATAGTTTATTCAGATTAATAGATTCAGCAATAAACTTACTTATATATGTAACTTTTTTCAATCAAGAAAGCAACCATTGCATGTTTTTTAGTAATGTATATTTTTCACAGTGACACGAGTTCAGAGTAATATAAATATACCCAATTACATACATTATCTCTGGATATCCTTGCGTTGAGAATACGTTGATTGCAATACATACATATATATATTGTGTAGAACGCACAAATGTGACCACATTACTTGTTCTTCATGGATAAGAGGAAATTTTAAAAGTGGTTCCATTTCTTATAAGTCTGTAAATGATACTATTCGCTTGTAGCCTTTCAAACGAAAATGTATCCGTAACGACAGGCGGGCTGGCGGGCTGGCGGGCGTAGCACATCTAGACTTTTACGCAGAGAACGCCGCCCATATTGCGTAGCACCGTTGAAGGGTAATTTATAAACAAGCGAGTTCGCTAACTTTATAGGGCGTGAATTCTGTACTGTTGTAGTGAATTTTAGACGTCATGTGACGTTGACCATCCCCCCCCTCGCCCGTCTAACACCCCCTTCCACCATGTGACTGCCTGCCATTGTGGATCCGTGTTGCATGCAACACTGGATCCAGTAACCATCGACCCGTGAAATCTTTTAAATGGAACGCCACTCTTCCGCAGCTTCGGAAAACTGCTCTTCACGCACACTCGCTACTTTATCGGTGACGAAACGCTGTCTCGCTTCTGAATTTTAATTGATATATGGATTGAATATTTGCACTTTTTGTGTGCAGTATATATTGAGTCATTTCCTCGTGACTAACTCGACGTTACATGACAACCGTTGCGGAAAAACGAGCCCGAAACTTTGCACAGCTTCCAGCTTTGTTTTTTATTCGCTTTCCTAGTTCATCATCAATCAGTTGCCGTGATGTGCCTGCTGAACAAAAATATTATATTATTTTCCTCACTTTGTAGCGGGCCAACGTGTACAGAAGATAGAGAGTAATTTTATAAATGACATTCTGTTGCAATTTGTAACTAGTCCTACTTTTATTATATTATAAATGATGTCAGTAGCAATTTTAATTTTGTGTGTGATGATAAATAAGTGTTAAATATACTTTATAGTTTACAGCCCAGAATTTAAATCCATGCTGTCACTATAAATTTTCAATAACATCTCTGCTACTGATATATTTACGATTATTCTTAACTTACGGCCCACAGAAAAATATGGCCCCATTATCTCCGTATAAGTACCGCGATTACTGAAAAGTAGCAGCCATATCTCTTCGACATCATATATGCCTAAAAGTCGATTGCCTACAAGCCAGAGAGAACCGTTACTTGATATCATATTGAAGCTATAATTTCATAATAAAATAAAGATATTTAGCGTAAGCAAGCTCTGTGGTTATAGTGTAAAACATGAACTTGCTAAGCATGTAATTATATTTGAAGATTATCTTAGAGTTCCACCAGTATAACATCATTACATACAAATATATACATTTTAATTAAAACTAAAACAGTACGTCGTATCTGTCATTATTTACACTAATTTTAAATAATCGTCATTATTTATATTTCGTCAATGGTTGCTTTGGTCTTTTATAATTGTGTTCCATCGCTTATCAAATAAAATACAATCGATTGGCGTCGTTAATGTGGTTAAGGGACTCGTTGTACCGGTGCAACGAGCGGCCGTCGACACCGACGCCCGTCGTCTCTCGTGTGCAGCGTCGCCTACTAACTTCATTACTTTACCGTACGGGGCTTGTGGCGCTCCCATCGCCAGTTGACACTCCATATAGTTTTATTAGCGCTGAAGTGTCGTCGGCCGCCATTGGAAACAACTTCTTATATTACATCTGTTTCGTGTAGAATTTCGAGCAAGTTCGTAAAAGTCAACAGAATCGTATTAAATGGAACATAATTTCATAAATTTTCTTCCGTGAAATAAATCTTGTACAATGTAGTAGAGTCGGGTAAATATTTGCACTTTGTTGATGGAACGAGATTCTACAAATTTCGATCACGTACTCTCTTCTTCTGTAGCATTCACTTTGTTTTGTAATTTTGTCGATAAACAATGTTTGATTAAAAATATTATGTACTTCGTTTCAAGTTGGTAAACATTTCATACGGCTATTTACTTAACAAGTGTACCTTGTATGTAAAGAATAATTAATTATTCTGGAAAGTCTCTGATCCAACAATCGTGAACGTACTGTTGGTAACTGTGACATAATATAGATGTAATGAATCGCGGACGCACGTTTTCTTGTTCTCATTTCACTTCTTGACTCGTGTCATTCAACGTGTACGTCGTTTCTTCTCCTCTCTCCCCTCTCCGCCCTGTCACGCCCTGCGCCACTGGAGTGCTGCTGTGAAAGTGTCAAGTTTCAATTGGCGCGTCACACTCTGCATACCTAATCACAGAACCTATCACAGGCCACCAGCACAACATCTCCGTTATTTACCAAGTTGCGATCTCGTCAATTTCTAAATGAATTTACGATCGGATTATTTTCCACCCGATGTGTCATCGACCTTCTCGTATTACACTCCGTTTTTCGTTTATCTAAATTAGTCGAGCAAATATTTTGTTTGGTGTTGTTGTTTTTTCACCCTACTGAAAAGGAACTTCAGTTAGTTAACTTTTACATTACAGCTGTAAATATAATAGTCATCTTCTAGTCTGCTGTCTCACCCTCTTTAACTTATGGCAAATAGTTAACATGCACGGCATAGTTTACAAGACACACACACGCGCCCGTAACTTGGTTACTAGCGAATAAAGCGAAATTAGTTTAGTGATACAGTGTTCCCACTGGATCGTGGTAATCGTGTAGGTTGTCTTGTATATACCTTATTTACCATGTAATCTTGGTTTTTGCTTGTCTAGTTCTTATTTCGCGTTCCGGGCGTGAAAATTGCAAGAAATTTTAAGTGTCTCAAGTTTTTACTATCAAGTTTTCTTATTACACTGTATATTATTTATATCACAATTTTATATTCATAGTACCCGCTTGTATTATAATATTTCATTTTAATACAACATTTACCTGTAGTGGAACTAATCAGAAAACTTGTCATCATCATCATCACGTTATCCCTGGCTTTAAAAACTAACAGATCCGTATTACGAGCGTTGCTTGTTGGTTTATGAGTGGTTCATCCCGGATTGGACCAACTGCCAGACCAGATAAGCCTGTGTGATCTCGGTTTTGCAACTAGGACGGACGATTTCCATTGGCCAAGCCCGATGGAATGGGGATGGTGGCGGTGGTGGTGGGTGGCATTTGGTGGAATAGACACGACGACGGACGTTAAACATGTCGGCTGGAAGTTACGGCTGCTCGCTCGAACGCAACCGTTCATGGAATTGCGCCAGTCCAAATTAACACGAGAGGAATACTTGATTAAGTGTAACGACCGTGTTTTCTGGTTCATATAATCGTACGGATGCGAGCTCTCTCTCTCTCTCGGTGTACAAGTACGTATGTACACTCGGACCACGGATATTCTATCCTACACACACACACACACACACACGGACAACAACCGCTCTTCAAGGCAAGTGGTCAAGCCGGGAGACGAGAATTTCACGATTCTACTGTATTATGTACCTGGCTAGCGGGGCGATACTACGTGCCCAGTGATACGTGGCCTAGGGATATATGTATATACCTACTAGTACTCTACAACTACTACTACTGCAGTTGCCAACTTTGTGGCCATTTTACATGTAATTGAATTTACTAGTAAGGCTAATCTAGAAACTAACTACCACCGCTACAATAACCATGATGAAATTCAACATATACGTACGATTTTGTTAGACTAGTATAAAATATACACGTAGCATTAATTTCCAAATGACTACCCATTTGTTTTCGTAATTTATGCCATATTTATCTTTGTAAATGTTTTGAAAGTGTTTGACATATGTTAATTTATTCATGACCAACATAAAACAGAAGCTATAAAACATATTCCTTAGGACTAGGAATTTTGTAGTAAGTTTCACGTGCAGACATGATTAGAATATCCTTCTTATATTTATTTTCCATCTTTTTGGGAAAGAATTGTTTCTTTTTATAAAGAATAACGTTCTCATTATTTAAAATTTTGATTAGGTAAAAGAAAACGGTGTAATTTATTACATTGCATCCGTCATTTTACCACTATGTACTATATTTTCGTTATCTACAGCGCCTTCATTTTAACCCCATTTCTAATTTCCATAAAAAAGCAATGCAATTGTTAATTTTTAATTGCAACATAGTGCATAAAAACCACGACCGTCTCTTATCTTTGGTTTCACGAAAGGCTAAAACGCGACTCGCGACTACGGCAGCAGTAGGCAGAGACCGACCCGGTACTGGTTGTGGTGTGGTCTGGTAGTATTTAGATAGCTGAGGTCGGTTATTCTGGCTACCGTGTTACTCGGTCTGAACCCTGTGCCTGTCGAGCCGTCGGCCTTATGAATAATGGATATTTCAGTCGGCTGGGCTCTCCACTGTCTGTCTGTCTGTGTGTGCCTGCCGTCTCCTTTTCATGTTCGTTCTTCCTTCCTCTTCCTCCACGTCCTCGTCCACTTCGATGCTAAAGCCAACTCGATGTACAGTGCGATCCTGTCTCAATATATAGAGTCATATCATTGTTGAACTTGCTGATATGATGACACGCCACACGTGACATCATTCACTCATGCACGTCAACTCTTCTAACTTTACACGCGGCATAATGATATTATAGAGTGGGGGGGGGGGGTGAGCACCACACAACACAACTGTGCCACGCCTTACAATGAGCGATTCTCCATGCTACGTGTAACAAGATTTGTACAGAATTATACGTATATAAAAGCTACGGAATACAGATACATTACATTCGCTTATCGAGTTCTAACATGCGTCATAAAAGTATTTTTAATGTCTGATTTGGTGATAACTAAATATAATATTTCTGGGTGGGTTATATTACGCATGGAACTGGCACAAAAACAAATCAAACAAACATATCCGGTAATAAAGATTAAACAAACCGGAAACAGGCGATGTAAAGTGTTCTTATGTTTAGAATACGTTGCATTGAAACTACGTAATAAAAATGGAACGATATTTCATGCTGTGTTAGAACTAATTCATGCTGATAATTTATATAACTCAAATAGGATACCAGATATCATCTGCGAATAATAAATTCCAATAAATGTCATTTATACGCACTTCGATAAGAAAGTGAAGACTAATGTAAATTTTCTCTCATATCAACATTTTAATTAACTCTTTTTTTTCTATAATCACACATCTGCATACATCAGCGTGCTGTTATTAGAAGCAAAAGTAATTTTCGAATGATACAGTAATTATATGTTACAATGCTATAAACTTCAACAGGCGAGTTTTTATGCAGGAAATTTCTCAGTTTACAACAGGACAACATGTATAATTTATTCTAGAGAATATGATGCACGCTTAGTGACAAATGTAATTACTATAAAATCTTGCCATATCACATAAAGTTACCCAAACACCCGTGATATTTATATTATTCTATTTGTGTCCTCAGATAAAATTACTAGAATTCTCTGCGAAACTCTTGTTTATTATTGTGACCTTTTTAGCATAACAAGATTGTTCTAGTTTTATTTATATGTATGTGTGACACCTTATCGTATGTGCATACAGGTCAAATGGGAAGTAAAATAAAAATATAACATAGAGTGAGACTATTCCTGTCTCACCGTGTCCCATAGTCTATTATACCTTTGCAGTATGTGCCGGGACATTTGCATTTTTATATCGGACAAGGTTGGCACATTGCGGCCGCCGCGCTATCCGTCCTCTGGGAATTCAAATGCCTCTAGTTATTTACCAACCGTGCAGGACCGGCACACACACTCACTCACTCACATTAAATTAGATCGCATATGTATCTACAGCGGTATACAAATTTCATAGAAGCATTATCAAACCAGTAGCATATTCATGAACTAATCAATGAACTGTTGGATCATAAGCTGCACTGTTGAATTATGTTGCTTTTAAGAAATTATAACAAATACTTAACCTTATATTATCTTGTCAAACAAGAATATTCATCATAGATAATCCTTTTACTTTATCCAAAGTACTAAAGTTTATAACAGTAACATATAGTTGTAGAATAGTGTGACTTAGAGAAGATATATACGATGCAGTGTGTCGATTCCGGATGCAAGCCAGTGGTAATGAACACTGTAGATATCTAATAAACGGTCTTGGGGATGAAATAGTTGTTAATCCGAGCCTGGTGGCTCTAGTACGGAACTACTACTACTGGTGGTGGTGGTGGTGGTGCACATTGTACTCACGGCTGATTGCATATCCCGACGTCCTGATACATGGCCGGCCATAAGTCGACGCCCGACACGGCACGGACCGACGCCTACGCCCCTCCCTACCTCCCTCCCTGCCACCGGTACAATGGTACCTAGAGTGTGCAGGACGAGCGTGATTTGCATTCCGTAAATGACTTTCCGGTGATGCCCGATGGCAATCAGCTGGATGCAATATTTCTCTGCAAGCACCGACCGAACGACCGCATCTCCGGCTCATACGATTGTTTTGTTTTACTGTTCTACCATTTATGTATGTATATATGTTACAGTGTGTATGTGTCCGCTTAACCTGTAACATACATAGTAGAACTACCGACACTTCTGACTTGTTTATTGTGTTTGTCCGTTTGCAGTCTGTGACGAATTGCACATAGAGAATAAATTGAATGACTACATTGTATTCTACCATGTGATAAATTTTACAGATAAAAATATTATCGTAGAAGAATATTTATTAGTTAATGTGTTGCATTAGTTAACACTGAATTTATATGTATACTAAATAATACAGTGGTCGCTTTTCTTCGTGACTCTTTTCCTGGCTTGCATCCAATTTCAAAACCACAACATTTTGTTGGACACTGGTCACTAGCAAAAGAGAAATAACACGAATGTACAATTCACCGTAATTCTACGACTGTGGCACACAAAGGCTAACTTGGAAATGACAAATATTTCGATGTAATTTAACAATAAAACAAATGTACCTTTATATACAGACACGTACATAGTTACAGAAAAGAAAGTATTAGTGATGTTGTGTTTGTGACGTTTGTTGAATGCAAGTGCAGGAAACTAATAATCGTGTTGATACACAGGCTACGGTGTGTTCCTTTTCGCTGTTTTGTAATTAAGCACTGACGGGTTCACTAGTCTTATAGTACAATAATAACAGTTCGACCATAATAACACGCAATTTGTATTCGTAATAATCACGTGTGGGTGGTGGTAGTGAATATAATCATGTAGATATATGTGTGTACATGTATGTTGGTGTATGTGTATTGTAAGTACACACGCAAAGTTACTCTTAACATCTCATAAGTCACATAGTGAAATTATGCTTGGTGGGTTTGTTGCACCGTGAGGGTATAATTGCGCGTGCGCATTGTTGATTACCTAATGAGATGCCATTAAATCCTACCACGTCGCATGCAAGGGATGATCGCTTGAATCCGCCCCGTAACACGGCTCCACACTTGCTAAGCTAGTCGTCATCAACAGTGGCGCCGGTATTATATTGTCATCAAGGGGCCAATCATCACCTGCCTCCATTTCAGTACTAACTTTTTATTTCGTAATATATTATCGAGTAAGTTTATTTATTTATACTACAAATTAAATGCGACACACATTTAGAAATGTAAGCATTAATATGAAAATAAAATAAAATATGGAGATATAGTGGACATACAATTTCGTGACTTACCACAATTATTAATTGTGCTCATAATCAGTTCAAAAATTTATTTTTTATAACGTGGATGTATGATAACATCATAGCTATGTATTTTAAAGTATTTTACCTTCATAATTTTTTTTTCTAGAGTATATTTTGAGATAAAACTTTCATATCGTTTTATAAAAATGTTATTTTTTAGTTGAGAAAGCTTTTCGGCATATATTATTGTATATCTCCTTTGCACATATATAAACTGATATATATGATATTTATACAACTGGAAAATATTTGATAAGAAAAAAATATATGTAAGTAAAATTATATTTTATTTGTAAAAAATGTAACGAATATAAAAAAGTACCATAATGTTACCTTAAATTTCTGTATATTGAGTGATTCTATATATAATACACAGAATTTCTTGCTGGTAGTGTACAAAGACTGTCAGATTGTGGTAATATTTGTAATAGGATTTATTTATACAGTGTTGAGAGTAGATTCTCATTCGAACAGAAAACGAAATTATTGTTTGTTTAGTAAAGGGTACTGGTACGAACAAGTGAAAATTAACATTTACAACTGAGAAATACACAAAAACAATTTGTGATGTTCGTGCTGAGTGGTGTAGCGCGACCCCACACAAACCCCGCACTCTGACGGACAAAATAGCAACGAAATTACACTAAATTACAAAATTTGCTTCTACCCAGTGTCAAGTGGGATTCGCGCTACCAGTTTATACTCTGTATGTTCCCCAGGGACAAGTAAACAAGGATACAACATAATGTTGTATTTTGTATTTGTACCAACAGTGCCTTATTTATATATAACACTCGCACATATCCAATAAATTCATTAATTCTTACTCTTTCTATACAGTAGTATGTAGTAACTATATTTAATCGGCTAATATTGTTCAATATCTACTGATGTATTTCATGTTGTTCACCGCTCACAGGACGTAAAATAAATAAAAAAAACACTATCGTTGTTCGAAAGAGAGATTAGGCATTGAACTGGATGACGTACGGTTTAGTGAGGGTAGTTTACAGTGTGTATAGTGTAGTTTTCGGGCGGGGAATTGGCGCATAATGTGCCGATTGCCTGTCAACTGAACTTATATAACAAACACAATATTCATATTTTATCGTATCGTTGTAATAGCGCGTTCAAATCGTGCTTTTTGTCATCGCAAATATCAGTTTTATTACTCTGTATATATAGAACATCGTAAAAAGGGAAGAAATCGAAGGCGGAGGAAAGTTAAAAATAATAGCTTAATATTGAAGAAGGAAACACTGTTTGGGGACAATTTATATTTCAGAACCAAAGAATGAAATATTTGTGTGAGGGCGAGGCTATTAGTCTTTCCTGGAAATATATTAAAGAAACTTTGAATTTTATTGAATATATAATTTAATTCTGATGATGTACTTGTGTACGGTAGCACTTTCCTTAGAACTTTATACTTACCATACTTTGATATGTTATTTATTGAAAAGTTTATAATTTAATAAAAGTATTTATTTCTTATTTCAGGTAAGGTTAAAGTCTGCTTTTTATCCCGCTACCCAAAGAATGCAGGTTAAAGGTAGGAAACCAATAACAAAATATTTCTAGAAACTCTTTATTTAGATACAGATATATGTATTAAGGAACAGTCTAGATCTAATATAAATGACTTTCATGTTTAATTAATATACGTAATAATTCGTCATTGTTTCGTAGTATAGAGGATGTACATTCTGATGTCAGATAGCGACCGTTTGTAAATTTGTCTGATTCTGTAGGTGTAGAGGCATGATAGATACTCGGAATGTTCTTGAGCTACATAGTTGGGTGGCAGGATGTAAGAGGGTTACCGGTAGCCGTGTTGTCTGCTTGTGTAGCTACGTGTTGCGGTGTTCTCCACTCACTCTTATCTTCACCTAGTGTGCAAGAGTGCTTAACTGCTATCACGTTAATTTATTAGATGTCTGGGCCGGGCCTAGTGCTGCGCTCAGCGAACATCCATTTGCACTCACTTCATGCACGCGTTCATTCACACGGCATACACTACACCACCGCTGCTACGAGTACAATCACATACATTTTTAATGAAACATTTGCCAGATTTTAGTAATTTTATTTCGCAAAACAGTTAATGGTAATTTCGTATCGGATCCGATAAACTAGATATACAATTTTAAACTAGAAATATGCAAACGTTAGATTTCATACATTTCTTCTGTTTATATTCAATGTTGCCAGACGAATCTACTTTATATAACAACTGTTTACGTACGATTCATTTACAGTATGTAATAAATAATACATGCAGTCATTTTATCTGCAACTATTTTCCATAACATTGTAAGTTATGTGTGGAATAAAAAGCATCTTGAAATTCTAAGCTGCACAGAACTTGTGTTGTTGATACATCAACAGTGTTTGGTAACCACACAGGGACTACATAACCATACAAACATGTTTCTATATATGTATGTATGTATATGAAGTTTGTGTTGCTGGGCTATTCGTGATACAACCGACCACATGACAGTACCTTGCGGCTATACACGCACAGATATTCCTATATACACTTGTGTATGCGTGTGTGTTTGTGTGTGTATCTTGCCTATCCTATCTCTTTGGATGTAATTCTTCTTTCCGTAGACTTCTTCGCTTATCGGGTTATTCGGAACTACAAGGGACCAGTTGTTGTTTCTCTAAATACAATGTTCAGTGTCGATTAGCAGTCTCACAACGGCAAACAGTCGCCACCATAAACG
The DNA here is from genome assembly GCA_022063505.1 of Calosoma granatense. Lineage (NCBI taxonomy): Eukaryota > Metazoa > Arthropoda > Insecta > Coleoptera > Carabidae > Calosoma > Calosoma granatense. Next base: position 2,035,630 of record JAGJTL010000112.1, read on the forward strand.
TCACAAAACACCGTCCTCCCCCCGAAACTTATACATTGTCATATACAGGACATTTCAATATGTACGCCTACAATTAGTTGCAAGCTACTTTCATGTTAAATTATCACATTTCTCAACTATATTACAACATTGCATTATTACTAATAATGTACATATTTTAATAATCTGTAATGTATATACAAATTTAATCAAATAAATTTGTATTTCATTTGATGTTGCAAACGTAATATATGTAATAAAACAAATACACTGTTTCTATATGGATATTAATTTCAATATTCTATTTAATTTGTTATAATAACCCTACAGTTATATAATTTTAATTTATGTTGAAATCATCTGCACTAATAACAAATATTTACATAACTTTCTGAATAAGCATTGTAAATTATTGACCATACTGTTTTTTGGGAACATCATATTCCACATCAGTACACCTTCCCTCGGTCTCTCCAAACACACACACACACACATACATATATACGTACATCATTTATACAAACATACACACCATTAGTACTTCGTACATACAATCCCTGAGTGAAATGCACAGATGGAAAAATCCCGACGGAAACAGGATTTAATTTTCTCGCACAATTCCGTCTCCCCTTCGTGTTTGTCTTGCATTTTAATTTTTCATCGTGTGTACGAATACGTTTTTAAATTACCCTTGCGTCAAAATGAATTTAACGGAGCGCATCACATTTTATAGCTTCTTAAAACATTCAAAAGGAACTTTGTAATCAGTGCGGATGTATAAACTAGTAAATCATATCGAATATGTGTCTTGCAATATAAAATTTTGTTGTGTACAATTCTATTTCATTGTAAACGTAAACTTGCAAGACACAAAATTGATTATCATCTGTTCCAATATATATGTTGTTTAAATTTCTTGCAGGATATATTTTCCCAGTGAAATAACACACAGGAACTAATACAATCATATATGTTCACCACATCTTGGCTTTATTATACAGCACAAAAACCATACTGCTATATATCTCAATCCGTTCAATTAACCTAGAGAGAGAATGGGTTTTTGCAAAAACCAAAATTGAAACTTGGTTACGGTCAAGATTGAATTAGAACTAACGTAGAAATAGAACATACGTAAGGGTAGCACACACACCCGTACATATATACATATATACATTGGACATAACGTGGTACGGTGCTTGTAGATGTGATGTGCCATGGGTTCCTAGTGTTTCCTGCCAAAGTTCCTGCTGTGTGTGCAGGAGTTGCCGACCCCGAGGGTGTCGCACGCGCACACGAACACAGAGCAGATTAGTGGAGGGCGTGTCGTGGCGTCCTCATCCGGGAAACGACCTGGTGCACTCCCACAGGACCGGTTGAAGATGTTTCTCTCGTCCGATATCTTCCCATTTGATGGCGGCGAACGCCACATATCACTCGTTCCGCCGGGAATATTGTCGTATCATGTGCCCAGGACCGGGCTCTCTCACAATATCTTGCCACATTTAGCCAACTCAGCCCGGCCCGGCGCTGTAATGAAATTGTCGACTTGATCCTATCAAATACCACACAATGAAAATACTCAGTGAGTTTATCTTCAAACATGAAATACGTATTTCTCTCTCTAATTATTGTTGATGAAATAAATCTGTCTTGTTGACAATTTTCATTCTATATGACTTAATTAAATGAAATATAAAAACAATGAAAATCCTCACAACTAAAGCAGCAAATTTCAAATAGACTAGTGTACACAGACTGCTTTTTTGTTTTCCATTATATTTTCTACTAATTAATATAATCTTCTTGCTCTCAAGTTTTACAGCAACAATTTCTAATTATTATGTTTTTCCTGGAACTCTTTTCAAATATACACGTAATTATTTTCGTAAAATAACAAAAGAAAATCATAATATTTGTTTTAACTAAATACTCTTAACCATTGTTACACTGTACGTAGACAAATAATGAGCAAAGGCAGGGAGTTTAGAACGTTAATTATGTAATTAGAGTGGTGTACATAGGATTTTTCATAAGGCCCTTCCCTGCCTGCTTGTGTACTCCTAACATTCTGGCTGTATTTTTTTATATAGTATAAGCTAAATCTACTTAAATTTAGCTCCATCTTAATTTCTAGCTTAATTAGAAACATATTGTTGAGAGCAAGCACGTAATTAGTTTTTACATCTTATGGCATCTCCTACATTTCGTCGCTCTTATTTATGCGGGTGTGTGAAATTTCTTGTTTAGCAGAGGCACGTCCCTGGTCTAATCTAGTGTAAGCCTGTCTTTTCATCTACGCTTTCCTCCCAAAAGTTACAAAGCACACTTGCCTGCCTAACACACTGATGTCGGTCACACCACCACCATCGTACGTAACCAACCATGTTGTTGTTCTTATCTCAAGTACTCGAGCCGCCGTGCACCATCAGGTCTCTTCGAGGATTTGTAAATTATTATGGTCACGCATTTCCTAAACGTTGGCACTCTTGTTAGTCAGGTCGCTTTTGTTTCGTACGCAATGCCTCTCTCCCTCCATCGTACGTCTTGTTGTTTTTGATCTGTACTCGTGGTACTAGTACAACAAACAGCTCTAGTATAAACAAGTACGGACTAGTTAGCCAACAGTGAAAACACTGGTGTGTTTCTCGCACATTCTGCGGTCGCTGTCACGGTTCAGCATCATTTATTTTTATAGACGCATTGTTTAGCGGAGGAAATACACGTACATAGCCGCCTGCCTGCTTTACGTCCGCACACTTGAATGCCGCATTTGCATTTCCCGAGTGCCAAGTTCTTAAACTGCACGTATTTATTGCCTTCGCCTTCGTCTTAATCTCCCCGGCGAGTAACTCAAACGTGACGACATTTTAACGCTAAATATTCGTAAAGATAACATGTAAAACAGGAGAAAAAATATTGCTGTCGTAAAGAGTTTCATATATATATATGTATATGTGTAGAAGGTAATGTAATTCACAGCATTGTGTTATCGATGGTACAAAGTAACCGCCGCACAGTTCTAATTTTAAATAAATGTTTTTACATGAGAAATTTAATATATTTTTCCTCTTATATTAGAATTTTTCATTTCAAATTCCTTTCTCTTTCCGCTCCACCGTCTGTGTAGTATATTTAATCATTGTTTATTTTGTATATTTGTAATTCGATTTCCAACATTTGCCAGGTCGCTTCGCTTTTGAGTCCCTTTGAAATATCTGTTCAGTTTGGTTCTTTTTCTTCGTCGGCGCTTTCTGAACAAGCAATGTTGTACGGAACATCTCTATTTATTTTAATACCATCTACCTAGTTTCCTACATTTCATTTAAAATATCACTAACATTTATCTAAGATGCTCCACGTACTACTTTATTTGTAAAATAAATACTTCATGGGAATTTTCCTGCTGGACATGTTTTGTATTTGTGGGAATTAGAAGTACAATGGTTGGGTATGACGTAGGACTATGCTGTGCAACCATAGTTCATAGTACACTGCGTTTATCCGTGGCCGTGCGTGCCACTAAAGCCGTGTACGTGCTATGATTTGATTTACCCGTTTGCCTTTCGCGGTATTGAGTATTTCCTGTTTATCCACGGCTCGGTCCTGGGATTTTCGGGCTGCATAAAAGGCTTTTACTCAGCAAGCGTAAGCCTCATAAACCCTTCATTGGATTATATTATAAATCATGTCGGAGGTTAGTAATTTAATTTATACATTTGTGTATTTCACGCTCAAATCTTGCAGCCGCAACACTACTCGTAACGCGTTTCTTTTTACATACATACACACACACACACACAGTGTTGAAAATGTAATTGCTTTTAAATTAAAGTACAAACGTATTGTCAAAAGAAATTCAATATTTTATCTTGCGTGTATATTTATTCTCTGATATTTCTGGGAACAGTTATAAAAATCTGCATGTAATCATTCAAATATCAAATATCTAAAGAAATACGTGCAAAGCTTTATATACAAATATATATTTGTTCCGCATTGAGATATTTGATATTACGAGAATATATCGGATTTATTAGATAATATCAGTTGAATTTTACAAAATCAATTCGCTGGAATAACGATACGAATCACAGTTTAAACGTTGGGTACTAAAACTAACATAAATATATGATGTAACATGTCACTATTCTTCATTTATACTTTGTAATAAATTCTGCATTAATTCCATTTATTAGCAACTAAATATGGAACACTCTTGATTTACAACAACCGATGTTATATTCGTAAATCGTAATACGTGTACAAATGATGTATAGAGTTTTCAGTGCAGCAGTTAATCTCTATTAAAACAACGTAGATAGATACAATTCACCAACATTTAAATCTCACACACGTACACAATGCAGATTATATACATATACATATGTGTTAGTATAGAAATGACAGTGTACATTGTACTCTCTGTACGTGTGTATGTATGTAGGTATGTGTAGTGCACTGAGATCGTCACGGCAGATAGCGTAAGTTATATTTGACGTACACGTTTACTTTACAGCACATCCGAACAATTTGTACACCGACTTGATAATTAATTAGCCAACATAGTTCTAGCTCACTGTTCGCAGTAAACCACAAACATATATGAATATAATATCCTCCTCAAACAATGTAACCTCCTTTCACTCGCGCGTACATAACCACATTTCTAATTTCCACAAAAACATACTGTATCTTTGATTCTTTTGCTTGATATTTTAAACATCGAACATCTGGAATAAGAACCAATATATATTGTATACAATAAAATTGTCAAGCAAATACTTTACATAAAAAAACTCTTAATTACAGACAATTACTTTCGTTTCCGTTTCCTGTTTTTAATGCAAATTTTATTATATGACATTACTTAAGAACACGATTTATAACGATTTACGATAGCTATTTTATTTCTGTAATTAACTTTTTATCATAAATAGATGATTGTAATTATTACTAATGATGATTACTTTATCTGGTAGTAACAGTATTACATGTTCCACTTAAATAGATCACAATTGATTACATCATTAGCGGGAAGTAAGCTGTAGAGATACATTCGCATTATTCATACATCTGTGCTGAATAATAATTGTTTCCGCCTCCAGAATCAGATGCAACTTGGCGCCAGTTTTAACCTACACGCATACATGTGGAATCATTCGTACTTAATATACATATACGTATAGTTTACATCTGTACTAAATGTTATATGCTAGCATGTATGTATGTAGTGCCGTGTCGTGTCAGAAGGCGACCGTTCCATTGTCTCCGGAGCGCACACTCAGCACAAAGATCCTGTGTTCCTCCTGCACTCCTGCACTCCTGCACTACTGTCCCACCAATCCGTGCACGTCTGTGCTTGCCTGAGTCCCATGTCTGTGTGCTGTTGTCAGCTCCACAATGACATTGTCAAAAGCACAGCGATTTTTGTCCTCGTCCGCCTCGTATTCATGTCATCATCGAAGGAATAAAAGGGTTGGTTGCGCTACTATGATACCAGGAGATATCTATCTCCGTTGCGTTCGCTGGAAGAAAAATCCACCAGTAATTGGAATAAGCTGGCACTTGCTATCGTCTCTGCACCCTGCATCATCCACCGCGCTATCTCTCACTAAGTGTACACAACTATTTTGTGTTGCCAAGCACAATAGCGAATGATATTGTATACCGTTGGAAAACTTGCTTGCATTATTCTCCTCTTTGAATGCAATCTGCAACGTTGTGTCTATTAACTAAGTAATATACATTGCTAATTAATAGAGTAACGCATATAGTACGTAAGCTTCATTTTCTAGTAATAAGCGTATATTCGACCAATTATAAATAATTAATAGATAAATTTATGAAACTTCAATGCTCAATATAGTGAGTGATATTTTATGAATAAACGAATTTATATAAGTTCTACTTTCAATGAATTGTGAATCATCAAAACTATATTTAGTTCCAAGACTAAATTTCCAAATCTGTTGGCTGTTGCGTTCGAATACATTCTCGTAACTTCATTAACATTTTCAACGCAAACCTCTTCATGATTGGCTACATTTGTGCGGCATCAATGTTGAAAACATTTTTTCTTCATTTTGCCAGGTTTTTTGCTCTTGGCTACACGACGAACGGACGTACGTGCTGCATATATATGCGAGCAAGTGTGAGTGTTCAATAGTCTATCCGTTAAAAGGGGTTAGCTGGGCACTCTGTATAAAACATTCTCACTCCTGTCACCAATCAGAGTGAATGCTTTAAACCACTAACACCATCATTGCTATCGGTGTGCCGAAATGCACGCGCGCACACTTTGCAGAGCGGGTGGCAGGTTTGTGTGCACAAAATGAGAGTAACATTCCATGACGATTTGCAAGCAGTTCGGCCCGAATGCGCGCACTTCGCATAGCAGACAATGGAGTCTGACGCTGGTGTGGTACTTGGCCGGCTCGACACATGAACATGAGTACTCCACATTCAGAGAGGAGGGTGGAGCTGGTGATGTGTATGTGTGGGAGTAGTAGGGTGGTGTCTGGCACTCCACACTCGAGGCGAATGCAAGCCACTTGAAACATAAACCGGCTGTTGTTGTTCAGACCTACTTCACTCACTGCAGCAGCAGCAGCAGCAGCTCCACCAGCACTAGGCGAACTTGCGATTTTCTCTCACTTCTCGCCTTGTCTTTGTGCGAATCTCTCGGCTTCCCTTTTATTACTAGTCCTTTTTATCTAGCCCAGTGGTTCTTAGACTTTTTACATGTTTCATATGTTCATTACGGCGACTAGATGCACTTGAGACAACTTAACCTTTCTTCTCTTGAGAATGTTGAAATTAGAAAATAAAGTTCAAATATATTATTAAAGTTTTCAGTTTGAATTCACTACATCCAACATGTTTCCTTAACATAGTCTTATTATGTTCAATTGTTTGATATTGTCTTATAAATGATAGTAAACAAATAACAGATTATTGAAAGAACTATTGAAAACACATTTTGTTTTATTTGAACTAGACGTGGTTGTATTTTTGAGAAACACTGTTCTAGCATATCCCAGTATACACATACATGTACGTTTGCGAGTCTCATTCACTTGGTGCCAGTATAATGTTGGCCTCTCCAACGCTGATATTGTTATTGCTTTCTAAGTAAACTGCGCTGTTCCCGACAATTGATACGTTCGGATTTTACTCCTCCGGTTTTATCGCTACGAAACGCTCGGCTCGCTTCTGTCCGTCCCGAGTTTTAACTATAACTGAAATTGCCAGTAACCATGCCAACAGTTTGCAATTTCCATTTATCTGCTTACCGCGAAGTGCCGTTCCTAACCTAAGCCAACCTTACCTAACCATTTATGCCATTCTATCTGTGTATGGCACAACCACTAATGTTTACTGTTTGTTGTTCCTGCTATCAATGCAAATGCACACGGAATCATTTCTGCTTTTCTCAGATATATCTCGCACGTAATTGCATTACTGTTTTGTTGCCTTCCCATTATATGCGGTTCGAATTAGTTAAAGATTTTCCTTGATATTTGTGTCAACCTCGCGTCTAATTGCCTGGGTAAAATTCTATGAAGAATATACCACTATTATCTCTTGTCAAACAAATGTGAGATTCATTGCAAATTTTTTTCACTATTTATTTTCATTTGAACAGGAGGAGGAAATTGATGTTTTTTCTAGATGTTATTTTAGTTCTATATTCAATCTAGCTTTTAAAAACATACCGAATTTTTCATATGTACATATGGAATACACTGAATGCACGTCACTGGTGCACAAATATACACACGAACGTATCAAACATAACCTTATATTGTGATAACCTATTGGAATTTCGATACTAGCGTATTATTTTTACACATACACACAGATACATATAGTTCTGTGTTCGTCTTCCATGCGATTCAATATATATGTATAGAAAGAACAAGAAACAAGCTTCTATCTATCGCAGAAGACGTGCACTGTGTAAACATGATCTACTGCTGATTGTATAACAGAACAACAAGAACTTCTTCTTCCATGCCCGATCTCTGTTCTGTCTCTCCTCTGCTTTGCCAAGATGTTTTCCTACATCCAATCCAGCTGGCTCAATGTTCAGCAGAAACGGAAGAAGAAGAAAAAGGACGCAACTATGTACACGTGTGTGTGTTAGAGACATGAATGTGTATTGTTCGTTAGTTGAAACTTGGTATGAGTTTCATAAAAGATAAATATTGTCATAAGAACTGTCTGTTTACTTGCCTCTGTAAGTGTCGGTACTTACTTGCCTCTACTTTGTTTTTATTGCACTGTTGTTTTTTTTAATCTCACACGTCGTTGTGAATCTTTCCCGGAGGTATTATTCTATTTGTTTAAAAGTATTGAATTCATTTGGATTTGTTAATTAAATAAACAACAAATCACGATATATTTTAATGTTATTAAATTAATAATACAAAACTACGTTCTTGTATTATTTTCTTTAAATAGCCTATATACATTCTCTTTGTGTCGGAGTGAAATTAAATTAACCAAGAAGAAAATCGGAAAGACCGGTCCTGCGTCATGCTTTGTAGAAGAAGGAAGGGCAGACGTGTCTTAGATTCGTAATCTGTAAACGTCTACTGAATACTTAATTACGTTGACACGCGGTATATAAGAGCATTATTTATTTACAAAATGTCAACTCACACATCTGACGTATTTTTCTAAACAAGCATTCACCAAGTAACCATTAAAAAAACATCTGATTAATATTAATGTGACAGGAGACGGTGGTATTCTTATTTTAGGAAAATTATTTCTGTCTATCTAGTTTTCGGGGGCATAAAAATGAAATAAATACAATTAGATTTGACGTTAATAGAATACAGTAGACATCAATTTCAAGTCCATTGTCTGTGGGTGGTATCGCAAGATATTTGCATACTATATACGTGGATGAATTTATAGTTTGTTATCGTAGATTTATGTAATGTGGATGGTTTTATGCATAGATAAAAATAAACGGATATATTTGTAGTTTGCTTTCATATTCGTATATTGATATAGTTGTTATTTATTCCAAGATTCAGTTCATAGTAATACCACCCACTCGATAAAAATAATCTGTGAATTCTTTCTCCATTATGTTTACTGTTTAAAATCGTTACCAAGAAGTACATAAGATTTTTAATTGCTTGTAATATTTCGTGTATTTTAGATGATTTGTGTTGTGTCCATAATCAGATCAACAGGTGCGACGACCGTGAAACTCAACACCTCAGAACAAGTATTTTATTTTCCTGTCTACAGAAATTAAATAATAAACCGCTATTAACATTCCTTTTTATCTTTGTTTTGATGCTATTGTCCATGTGTGGAACGCCATTATCAGTTCACATCTTTAACAATTTCAAGCCACATAAAAATGTTGAATTATTCAAAAGAAACGAAAATTAATAATTAACACTTCGCCTGCGTATAGCAGCAGCAAGGAAACTACAATTTAGTCTCTATCTAAATAGAATATTCTAGTTAAAAATAATGGCTGTTAAATATGTATTTGCATTTCATTTATATATTATCGCGGTATCTGAAATTTAGATTAAAAAACCTGAATCACATGTCAGTGAAGATTTTATTTTATTATGGTTTATTTAGTATACAATGGAATTTTATTTAGGACTTAATTACATTTCTGTTTTTGTTAAATCATGTTCGTTATTTCGAATAATAAAGTCTTTGTTTTGCTGCCATTGTTTTGTCAGCAATGTTGTATAATCATTTGTCATTTCTTGTAATTTATTAGTTGTACAATTAATGTTGTCTAACAAAAACAAGAACAAGAATCATTATGCAAACAGTTAACATATATGCAAATGTGCATTTCATATTTATATGCATCTTGTTACAGTATGTGGTGGGTGTATCATGAATTCACAATCTCAGTTCTGTTAACCTATCCTCGGTTACAAGGTCACCTGTATTCATACTTTCACAGAACTTGCATTAGTTTTTATTTACTGCTGCATGTACATTCAAACGTCAAATATACATCAACAGTATTCAGTTAGTTTATTTATCAGAAAACACATCGTATGAAAGGTGTATTATTCATGTAATTCTCATAATACCTCACATTTACACAATCTTTCCCCTTGTCTTGATAACACGATTGAGTATTAATTATGTATCCACACTATTCTGTACAATTTAAACGTGTGCCTTTCGAATTACAACTTATCAACTTGTGCTGAACAGAATGTAATTATAGACATCGTTATTACAACGCAGCATGAACTGTGTGAATGTGCATGCATCCTATGCTTACAAATAAACACATCGCGGAGAGACGTATTCATAAATGCATCTGAACACGATCGTGACACCATATTACAAACATACGCACATCCCACAACATAGAGCGAGAGCGAGAGAGATATGAATCAGAGATAAATCTAAGGAGGATAGTATCCTCTCGTGCGCTTCCAATAATTAAATCATTTATCACATCACAAGCAATAATCATAATAATGAGATACATCATTCATAACGTGGGGTGTGGCCAGCATGTCTAATCTATTCTGTAGCTTATTTCACTTGTTTTACAACAACGTTACTTACGTTACGTTACGTACGTACGTACGTTTACATTACACGAACACGCAACATGAAGAGCAGACATGCCCAGTTACTTTACGTCATCGTTCTACAACCATTTCATCATGTTTTCCATTACGGTTAACTAAGCCGTATTATATTATATTGTTCTATTTCTGTCTGTTCCCGTGTTATACAGCAGCGTTAAGTTTTTCATTTACATTTCACAGTCCAGTGCAACCAACACAAATAACAACTGTCAAACACAGAGTCCGCCGCCATCTGTGTATGAAAGTTGTAATTAGAAATATAATATGACAGAAAGTAGGTATGTGAAAAGCGTATAATAATCTTAGAAAGAGGAATATTAGTTATAATTACTTAATATAATTAACATATCCATATCTTATCGAATGAATATTAGTACTTTGAGACTTTCAGTTGAAAATACATGTTGAATTAGACAGTAATTATAATATCTATTGTTTAGGTGAATAAATACATGTAAATCTTTATACGATGCCATTTAATTTGTAAACAATGACTCTAGAATCGACCATAATTATCTGTGAGCAATTGTCAAGGCTAGATAGTTGTTTAATTTCACTTCATTTAAATATATAAACTATATAATTATAACTGTGCACACTATCAACTGGCGGAGGCATTGCGGAAAGAAAAGAAACACACAATCTGTCATTGGTATCATTGTAACAGCACACAGCATCCATCACTAATGCCTCTCCTTGTCGAGCTATGTGCTGGCCTTCATTTGCATCCGAATACAAAGTACATTCATGTAAAACGGGTTTGTATTATTGCGATAAGGTTTCATTACCATACCGCAGGGCATATACGGGTATATGCAATATGCCTGGTCACATTACCCTAGACCGAATTTCCACTAGATCTTGTATTAATTTTACTTTATAAATTAATAGTTTAATTCTAAAAATATCTAACATATAAAATATTATTTAAAATATTTTTGATATAATACATTGTGTTTGAGGACATTTAGTTTCTCAAAGATATGTATTACGGATATTTCATTATTATAAACATTTTACAAGTACCTAACTATTTGTTGGGAATTTGAAGTGTATAAATGTTTACGTGGCCACCGAGGTCGTCCACTGGCAGGCAACTGACGGACATTGTTATACGATGTTGCTCGCGCCCAATTAACAATGTGTGTGTATGTACGTGTGAACGCGCGCGTGGGTGTGATGCCGCGACTTGCATCTGTAAACGGTCACTTATTACGCAGTTAAATGCGCGCATGCAGCGTACACCCATGCTGTAACGTGCATGCGTGTACAATGCACGTATAGCATGTCGGGGACATCCAGTAAAATGATGACTGGCTTGTGTGTACTTCATTTGTCTTAGATATGTATGGAAGCAGCCGGCGGAAAAAAACCTTACACTGTATAAGGAAATCTGAATTGCTTATAATTATCTGCATAATCTTGTCCATACATTGTAAGTAAAGCTATATTTTTACTTTCTTATACACAGTATAAGAAGATATTGGAATCATGAAAAAACTCTATTGTGAGATTTTCATGGAAATATACGTTTATTTCATTCCGTTAGTTTCTGTTATGATTTCCTTGGATTCGTACTTTGCACTTGATTGTTTAGATTCAGTTTTAACCAAATAATATCCCTAATACATACATTTATACAACTGAATTTTTTTATGTACTGTATATATATTTTTGCAAATGCATCGTAAAAATATCGTAATATTTTATTTTTTTATTTCCATTGTCAGAAACTGTATCAGAGGCAGATGAAAACATTCAATATGGCAGAATATGAGATGTCATTTACAAAGCATCAGTTCGTATTTACGATTCTCGAAATAAAAATTGCGCACGGAAGCAGTTTGCTGAAGCCGCACGACGATTCGTAAATATTCTGAGCGCACACACAACAACGCACAGTGACGCAGGGGATGATTTTTACCGCATTGGTTTTTTTTCCAAATTGTGAGGGTTCTGAAGGAAAATCCTTAGATTCTGCGAATAGGAAAATAAAATTTAAGCAAATGTATTTGTAGTATGAATGTGTATCGACAATAAGTTTTATTTCCACTAGAATATTACTACGATGGTTCGTTTTATTTACCTGTCTAGTCCAGGTGCTCGTGAAACCTGGCATAACTTGATTATGAATCATGTTTGTGTATAGATTAACATGTATTTAAGCGGTGGATCAAGGGAGAAATAGTTGTGAATATAGCCCAAGTACAGAGACTGTCTGACCGCTTGGATGGTTAGTTGGCTCTAATTTTGGTTGTATGATCCCATGACTTTGGTTGGCTTCGGCTTTATGTCTGCGTATATTGATTGTTGAGTTGTTTGTGCTAAGTTGCACGCCGGACTTTGGACTGAAGCCTCTTGGGCTTATTTGCCCCTCGTTCCACCGTAACTTTCGGGATGAGTGTGCATGCTTGATTACACTTGCCCGTCGGGCCTCCTTTACTACTTTCCATCCATCCATCCAAGCAAGTATTCGCCCTTTATTGGCTTACGTATCTGCCTGCTCTTTGCCTGCCTGCTTGCCTTGACTCCTGTTTTACTTTTTTATCCCTCAGCCTATACCCTCCTGTGTACTGCGCTTTGGTACTCCTTGTTGTGTGTTCCATCTCTCCACGCTTAGTACTTGTACCGTGCTTCCTCCTGTCCGTCATGTTTCAAACTATTTCAGTTTCGCCGCTAAACGTACGGGACTTTATTGAATCTCTATCTCTCTGTTCTTCATGTTCAAGTTTCGAACTTTAATAATAATACAGTTTGTTTTCCAGAATATTAAATGATATTCTTGATATCGCGTATGCGGAACAGTTTTACAAGTTTATAGAAACATAAAACTGTTTTAATAAGTTTTACGGAAAATTGATACAGTGGAATTTGCGACCGTGGAAATATAAATTTTAACTTTACCTCACTTTATCTCTTGTTATAAAGTATATTTATGTGTATATATGTACGATCACTTATAGTAACTGTAACATTCTTTGATAGAATCATAATATACTTGCAGAAATTCTAAACACATTTTAAAAACTCCAGCGGCAATACATTTAGTGCAACACGTGTTCCAGTAAAGGTGCGCCCCCTACCGGTTTCTTCGTTAAAATTACATATTATTATCGTGACACATTTAAAAACAATTAAGCATTTTGTAATGTGAGCAGCGGTGCGGCCATTGTGACGTAGTGTTACTTCCTGCATTTGTAAATCATGTATGCATATATACATATATACATTACAAATTACAAGACATCTGGCTGCAGCGCACCACGTGGCCAACTAGCGAAACCACACACACACATCTTCATCGCATCACTATATCTTCTTGTACTGTTCACAATGCAAACAATTGCAACTCATCTGTGAACGTTTGCTATGCGGTTCTATGGTGGATGTGATCTGATGCAGGAGTTTCTGGCGTAATCTGTCACTATTTGTGCAGGTTACAGACACATACACTATCTATGTGTGTGTGTGTGTATTTACAATACCGTGTTTTGTCTTTGGCGAACATGTACACACTGTATAGAGATGGCTATTGTTCCTATAATTACATCACGGTAGCCTGTGTATGTATTGTTTAATTAGTGTGAAGGTATAGCTATATTATCACCGGTAACAGCTTGCTTTGTACTACTTACAAACACAATTCAGTGTATATTGTTAATTATAATGAAGTATACTGTGTGTAATGTATCTATTACATACTATACTTTCATTTCATGTTATGTGTACATGTCTTCATTTAGAAATGTCAACTTACAGGCTATAAAAGTGCTATTAGTATTTTGACACTGTCTACTTGGTAATGTTTTCAGAGACATGTTTATTGAATATCGAATGCTACAAGGTTAATGAACCGGTACACACGTGAAATGACTCGAATTGAACATAAGAATCGATTAAAAATTATTTTGAGCAGCTTTCATAGATTTGATTAAGAAAACCTTTGAAAAGTGTAAAAAGAGGTAAAATGTACATTACAGAATTTCAGAATAGGCGCGTGGGTTTCATGAATATTCAACGTTTGAATCACTAAAGATTATCAAACTAAGTGCTCTTATGGAAGTCGTTAAATTCTATTGCGTGCTTAACGTAAATTTTATTCGTTTTCTTTTAACAAAATGTTTTAAGACTCACATACATATATAACTGTATTATCATCTCTAAAGAAAGCTAATATCCATTAAATTCATCCATAGATATGTGTATGTGTATGTGTGTATCTCTAGGTAGTATTTTATAATACAAGTAAAAATATCAAATATTACCTATTCGTAAATAAATATTTTATCATAGCACTACAAGCCATAACTAACTGTAAGAACAAAATTTATAAAAATTAAAGAACATAATTGAAGGTGTGTCAGGCTGTTGAAGTGAAGAAACTGTTTAATATTTCAATGATAACCCTAGAGCGTAGTGTAGAAATGATGGTGGTGGTATATACGTATAACATATTTTCACCACATGAAAATAGTTTGTTCTTCATATTCAGTTCACATCGAATTCAATTACCGTCTTTATGTGAAGTACCACTTTGCGGCGGTTCTCTCCAGGTATGAAATCTGCGCACAAGTATCGGAGATCAGTTGGTACGGCGGTGGCCACGGTGGCACTGAGCCATGCCAGCAAGTAGTAGCGGTCACTTCCGGAAGCTCTTGTACGCTGCTCACGTAACTTCCTTATCACTAAATCGCACACGGCTACCGCTCGCTCGCTCACTCGCGTATGTATGGTAAATATGCGTGTCACGACGTGCGTTTCCATCAGAACAGCACCTAACTGTTAGTTCTTTTGTTTCTGTGCGGCCGAATTGGTACCCGTGGAGTTAATAATATGCTGAAATGCGCCCAGCCACACCAATGACTACTACTAGAAATACCGTTACATGTGTAGGTAAAATAATGAGCTCCAACATTAGTATTCATCTCTATGCTATGCGTACAGAGATAATTATCATCGTTCACATGAACACGATAGATGTATTAACTTTTCTATACTTGATACTAGGACCGTATCCATTGTTTATCTTCAGTTCTTATCTAAATTTGTGGATAAGTGGTATCAAATCTTTGATAGTGAAACCTCATTATTATTTCCGTTCTATGGTTCTGTATATTTATTTAGAGATTCATGTTCGTAGGTAGATGAAATGCAACTAGTAATTTGTTTTAATTTAAATGTTATATATATTTCTTGGACACTGCTCAAATTATAAGTTTTTTTTTCAAACATTTAAAAATGTTTTAATTGAAGTAAAAATTGCCGAAGCACATTCAAGTGTAAACTTATGTTTACATTGCTGCGTTAATTACATATCACGAGATACAGAAGATACCTGTGTATAAGATATATTCCAGTATTTATCACAGGTAACTAATATGGCGGTAATCACTAAATAAGTCATTTATAACTTCGCTTTTAATTAAAAGGAAATAAATAAATTCTGGTGTAATTAATACATGTTTGAAAAACTATAATTAAGCATATCAATACGTATATTGAATAACTGGTTTCTCTCTCTCATTTCTAACACAATAAATCTGTATTAAAATAAAACTGAAAACCGAACAACAAAATTATGATTAATTAAACTAGTTGATTATCAGTTTTTCTTGTTTACTCAAACAGAACGGTAAAACGAATCAAGAATAAATGAAAGGCAAACTTTTCATTAGTAATTAATGATGCAGTAAACTCGAAAATATCGCTCTAAATAATTCTATAGTTTACCGAATTTATGGGATAATTAATCAAACTTTCCAGTCGACATTAAGTATAAATTTAATTATCAGACACTTTGTAACGACGACGAGAAACTCGGAGAGAAACATTGCTGCCTTTGATCCTCTGCTGGGTAGGCCCACAGAAGCGTGCAAATAATGAAGAATGCTAAGATGTGCGGGAGATGTTTAAATATTTACACATGATTAACGCACCGCGCGCGCCCCCAGCACCACTACCGCCACAGTCCATCCTAGCGGCCAACTTTACTACTACGACTATAGTCTGCATGGTCGTCCTATCGTCTCTCATTATCAACTTTTCTCTTTTTTCTCTCCTGCTACTTTTTTTCAGTATGCCGGCTACGCTAACTAGATGTGTTAGCGTTTAATTAAAAGTATTTCATCAGTGCTATTACGTTGCGCTTCTTTTCCGCCAGTGCTGCTGGTTGATGGATTGATGGATGTTGCTTGTCGCTGCAATCGAGCACACAGCAGACAGCAATAAAAACGCATTCGACGAGATATGTGTACGTGCGTGGGTACATGCATGTATGAATATGCATCCCGGATACGCGCACCGATGCAGGGTGGCGCACAGTCTGATTGAATTGTAATGTCCGGATCATTTCCGGATGGCCTCGGGCATTAGTTATGCGTCCGGGGAGAGGCTCATATCATACTCACCCCTCACCCGCTCGCCCTTCTACCAGCTAACTATATACCATCCAGTACCGTCGTACCAAATATCCTAGCTTGTGATGTGTGAATAAGCGAATAGCTGTTTTTACAAATATCAACTTAATTAAACACAGGTATTCCTGTCTGTAGCAGATTATATAGATAATTGTACATAGACACTGTCTATAATAGCACTAGTTCATAATTGGATTATAGAAGTGTTTCCTGGTTTAGTTTATATACAAAAACTAATTTATTTACGCTGGTTTTTACTGGATATAAATTACAATCACTTCTACTAGTAGCCGATGAGTTGTGTGTGTGTGTGGTAAGTTTTTTGTTTGTCATTACGCCAGGCACGGATGTACATATGTGCGTGCGTATATTTGTAAATAAGGTTAGACGCTCTGACGTTCCTTACACAAGTTTACGCTTCTTTAACCACGGATTGTAAAACGCAATTATCTAAATGCGCGGTAGTTGCACAATACGGCCGTTTAACTAAATGAGCGTACATTAAAGTCAGCGTAGGTAAGATCAAAGTGATAAAGCCGCAGTGGCCGGCAATTGTTGAACAGAAGCGCACGTGCGCATGAGCATATACCATAGTATGGTATAGCTATATAGCAACTATAGTCTGCCTAGAGACAGCCTGGAGATATTTCACTTCCGTACTTATATGTCTGATACGGTCCTGGCCCGGCGTCGACATGTAATGAAGGAGTGAAGAGGTTCACGTTACATCGCTGATTGCACCGTGCATTGCCGCGTTCACAGCTGTAATTTATTTAAATTCTCGTTAGAAACCGTACGCCATCGCGCTCTCTGCTAGCCAGAAATTTTATTATCCTCTCTGGTTCTCATTCAGCCTCGGCTCGACTCTCGACTTGAGTTCACTTGTTGTACGTGTATGTATATCCTCTCTCCCGGAGTCTCTGTCTCTCTCTCTCTATCTGTGTATGCTGTTTCGTCTGCAAACATGACTCAGCTCCATGTCCGCTCCTTGATTGGCAACTTTGCATATCATCCGGTTGAGCTGATTTGTTACAGTGTACGGAGAGTCGACTGAAACTGGTTCATTTCTTCATATAATGCTGCTGCTGCTGCTGCTGCTTATATGTGTCTATCTCTAGATCTGACTCTTATCTCTCCGTGTATTTTATGATAATTGGTCGCAGTACACTATATTGAGATGTAGACGGATGTTATATAAATAACCATTATCTATCAGTGTGTAGTTACATAAACTACTATGCTTAAATGTTCCGTTTAGTTGAGTATGAATACTACGTATATATGTATAATGCTAGTTAGATATATAGTATAATATTTGTTTACTAATGTAGATATTGGGTTTTTTTCTATGTTACAGACGGGCACACCTGCGGAACTGCCTGGAGAAGCTCAAGGACATGGTTCCGCTGGGTCCTGAGGCTTCCAGACACACCACCTTAGGTCTTTTAACCAAGGCGAAAA
Source organism: Calosoma granatense (assembly GCA_022063505.1). Taxonomy (NCBI): domain Eukaryota; kingdom Metazoa; phylum Arthropoda; class Insecta; order Coleoptera; family Carabidae; genus Calosoma; species Calosoma granatense. The sequence goes on from JAGJTL010000112.1 coordinate 2,054,093, forward strand.
GGTTTATCAAGGTACGACTTCTTTTATCCTACATAAAAGTCGTCTTCCTTTGATCGGTACCCGTAATGTACGTTGTATATAATTTATATCATCGTTGTTATACAAGGAACTACGATTAGCATATACCTACAATACACATTGTAATATTATCAGTACATGTATCAGTATCCTGGAACAATTGCAACATCATCTGGATATGATATTTAATCAATCAATTCAATCAATCATTCAATATTACATTTCGGACAACTATTGTACGACATTGAAATGAATAGATATTGCATCGAAATGATTTTATTAGAATAGTAATTTTTTTCCTATATTAATTGACTGTTATTAATACTATAATATACGTGGCATAAATCATAATAACGCATTAACAGCACTTAGTTCCATGAACGATGTTTCACAGAAACATCTGTACTAGCATTTTACAAAAGAAAAACATGTTTTTCTTCCAAGACATGTTTCATTCTTGATACATGAGCTTAATGTAATGTACTCTAATAAATAACCAGTGAAATTCCCGAGGTCCAACCCTGTACAGTTTTTCACTGCAGCAACAACGGCAGCATTGAAGTATGTAACATTAAACGATGTGTTGTATTCCACGTAAACTGAATGTAAAACGCAATAATACCAACTCAGTTCTGTTTACAAACGCCTCGAAGCGAAACACGTTGCAACGAACATTTTAAACCTAACGAACGAACGAACATCCAACCAAATGTGAATCGTGGACATAGTGATTCGTGAATTTCCGTGTTTCATGGCGAGTGCAATTTCCTCTTTTGTTTTGTGCCATGTCAGTATTTAAATGTCAGATACGTTGCAGACTGCAAATTGCGACAAGCGTTAAATGCCGTCATACAATTTTGTATCGAAGAGCACACGTCACATGCATTGCATTTGCACTGCTGTGCTTGTGCATCTGTGTAAATATTTTCATATCAACCATTCTGACTTGTGTCGTCGGCCAGCCAGAGGCCATATTACTAGCGTAACATCAAACAAATAAGCATGCACACTCGTAAGTCAAGTATAAAATAATTGAACATTCAACAACACTTGACAATACTGTCCGTAGTCATATCTCATCATAATCTTTTCATTTATCCGCGCGCGTGTGTGTAGTTATTAATGAAAGGAGAAACTATATTTATCCATGTGCTAGTCTAGTAGTAGCTTAGGGTACGTACTACTACAAGGGAACAAAGTAGACAGTAATTGGAATACCAAAGTCTTTTATCGCGCGCCCGTCGTCCGTCTTGGAAGTTTCCCTTCAGTATCGTGTTCAATTCTCGTGTCACTTTCAACTTATTTAAGGAACAGAATGAAATTGAAGCGATCAAATGAGGTTTCCGGAGAAACTCTACAATTCCGACGTACGACCCTCCCGAACCGAAATGGTAAATTGAGTTGTCACCGGTGAGGTTCCGTGACCATAGATAAAGAATGTGCAACCCTCTCTCCCTCTCACAGAGTCTCCTCTAACAGTTCGCTTCTATGTTTGTCCGTGCCATCGCCTATTTATGTTGTATTTTCAGAGACGTGGCATATGTATTTCGCATAACGTTGTTGAATTCTGACCATCTTATTTCTTTTTACCGATCAATGTTGCCGACATACTGCTTTTCCCAAGCACATGACAGTCATGGTGAATCTGTTGAATAGAAATGGACATTGCTATGGAATAAATTCAATAGTATTATATTTTATCGTCCCGGATGTCTATTTTTGTATAAATATTAAACTACTCGTATATTCTTGAAAATGTTACTATTTCGTCAACATAAAAACACGATAGGAATTATGCAGAAAAAAAAACTTTTACTAAAATGTAGAAGTTTACCAGGTTTCCAAGAATATGTGAATTGAGTGGTCGCGCACACGTGTCGAACTCATGCGACTCCCCAAGGATGTATTCCACGGCACACCTTCCAACTCCACGTGTCCTACATTATCAGTCACCAGATATATATTCCTTGCCTCCTGAAAAAAACCACGACCCAACTTCGTCCATAGGCAAGCGCTAGCATTTATTTATATTTATGATATTTGTTACGGTTTATTTCACACCAACAAATTCCATTTCATTTGAAATTCAAAACAGTTTGATGCCCTTCTGGGCCGGCCTATCGAATGGTATTAATTTGAAATAAATTCTTATTCACAACATCCCCACACCTCAATCTCCCGCCCAGCCCAGCTCACTCCACTCGTTTTGTAGTTATGCACGTTATGCAAGTGGGAAATGCAATCGCGAAGAGTAAATAATCGTAAAGATAAAGTTTTATAAAGCAGTCTGTCTCTCTGTGGATGTGTCCCGTTCTCTTTATTTCAAGCTTCGTCAGTCTCCTCCTTTCATAGCTTTCCAATGTCTCACGGTACATTTGTTGATTAAACTCTTAACGGTGTAGCTGTTTCTCATTTTGCAGAATGTATCCGAGCTATTTTAATTTTCAACTTTCCTTTCAAAACAAAGCTCGGAATAATCACGATTTTCAGAGATTTTTTCATAGTGTCATTGTCGTTCAGAAATATCGCGCGAGCTTAACTGGATTTTACTGGAAAACGAAGTGAGAAATGCTCTCTATAGTCACAGGCAATTTCCATTCTCACAAATAGGATTCATGTAAATTCTGATCAATTATTCGAGAGTAATATTCCTTTAAATTTTACTACATGTGAAATATTTTACGTAGATATTTTATAAAAAAATTACCTAAAGCATAATGTATGTGTTTTAAACACTGATGTAATTAAATTATTTCATGCCATAATAAATATTTATAATTATGTAGAAAATTAAATATTTATCAAAGTTAATTATTCACGCGAACACGCAACACAATTCATAATTTATAGACACATGGACCTATGTGTACATGCAGGTATAAAGGCAACAGTGTATGACATTCGATTTGTACAATTAGTCTGCTATGTTTGCAACCGGGAGAAATTTGGTGTAATATCCTACATAAACTCTGCGTATCAAGTACAAAATTATCCACGAATGTTTTTGCTTGTGTTAGGTATTTTTCAATTTGTACCGGAAACTTAAATTGCTGTCGATGACAAATTCTGTCGCGTACAATCGTACAAACGGAAAACTGAAAGAATTGAATTACGAAAGGGCAGATGGACATCCAATTGAACTCGGCGCTCCAATCGACTGAGTAATTCAATCACGTGTCCTGCTACAACCTGCTCCCATCAATCCCAGTTTTACCTTTTACTCTTCCTGCACCTGCAACTATCCATCCGCACCCGTTGTACCATATATGTATGTATGTATGTATTGTGTGTTGGTGAATTATTCAATTATCACACAGCGCTCCTACGTTAAATTATCTCTTGCAGCAATATAGATGTGAATCACATATCGAAATATCGACACATCAGAAGATATTTTAGGAATTTGTTCACTCATCAGTTATTTTCATGGTGACGGGTTATTGATTTATGGTGCGCAAGATTCAGCCGCACGACCGGTGTTTCGCAGTGTGAAGTTTGCGTTTCCGTTCGGTAGATAACAATTTTTATGGAGGAAATGGCTTATCCACGTTTTTATTTGGTTGCACATCGTGCATTTTACGAGACGAAGAGCTGCTAGCAACCGATGTCTGAGTACAGATATTCAAACTAATCGCAAACCTCCCAACTTCTTATGACGAACGAACGAACGAACGAACGGTCGTGTCATTTACAGTGCGCACCCATTTAACCTGTCTGATAACGGTGACGAATCAAATGAGCTCTACGCCTTTGCGCAAAGAGTTCACTCATTTACTGCAGCTTGAGCTGCTATCTCCTGCAGCTATGGGTATTTTCATTTTAACCCTTCAAATCTTCCAATCCATCAGAAATGGATCAGTCACAACAGTACACCACTTTGTACGGATATCATGAACAGAATTTAGAATGCAATCTACTTCTTACATACATTTTTAATCAATAATACCATATGCCATTTGATAATAGCTTTGTGAATTTATAATTAAATAAGAAAAAAACTGAAATAAATATAATGGTGCATTTATACATAAACACAAATGAAGCAAATATTAATTAATCAGTAATTATGTCACTAAATTAAAACTGAAGTTAATTTTAAAAGATTTTTGTTACCTATTGACAAATTTTAATTAATCGCAAAAAACTTTATAGGAATAACTAGAGAAGATTATTTAGTTAAACATGAAGTAAAAGTAGGTAATTACAAATCACGCATCATCGTAAAAAAAGAAAAACCGTGTTGTTTTGGGCACATGTCTGTTACTTGTACGCCGTGCGTTGCTCTTGACAGATTTTATCCTGAAATTTTTTATCTACTAGATTGCATGTCAGAGATTGGACGTGTTATTTAGTTTCGAGCTTCGCATTAAAATTTGCGTCACATTTTGACACTGTTTGCCGGTGGAAGTGTGTTTGCATTGCTCTCTCTCTCTCTCTCTCTCTCTCTCTCTCTCTCCCTCACCCTGCCAGCGCACACCAATAGTGCGATGTGTGGATTCGTGTGTGCTGCATTTGACAACAAGCGTTGTGCAACAACACTGTTCCGATTCTCGCCCGGGAACATCGTCTTGTTGTATTGTGTGTTCGTTTATTTATTTTGAAGAAATCGTTTCCTCTGTATGCGCATTCAGAAAGTAATGTCGTTGTCTCTGTTACACAAACAGTGTTGGGGCCAGCCGGTAAACAACCCTCCTCCTACCCTACATCACCACATAAACTCACCCCACACTTTCGACGCCATCGTCGTCATGTTTACCAGCCACTCCTGCCTGCCATTGTGTTGTTATATTTTCCGTTTTCTTTTACTTTCCATTTTCTTTTTTTGCTTTTTTGTGCCTTGTGTCAAGAAAAACACCTATAGAGAAGCCAGTAATCGTGAAAGTAACAACATTAATTATTTGTGAAAATACTACCGGTAATTGAATTGCATTCAATGGATTTGCAAAATATTCTTAATATTTATTTCATTATGTACTGCATGTTATGTGTGAGCAGTAGAACTTGCACTATAGTGTTTTAACTAAATATTCCACATGTTGTTGCTATATAACTCTACTTCTAGAATATCATCAAGTATGGATTATTGTCAAGGCACATTTAGTTTACGGTCATGTGCGTTACCGTCAGCTATACCACTTATGGCCATATGAAAATGGTTATGTATATGGTTTCAGAGTGTAACTTCATTATGTCCATAATAATGGTGGCAATCTAGTGCGTCGTGAATATGCTTAGAACCATTTCAGCAGATTAACTTGCCTCTGAGCTATTTTACCGATGTCTATAAAAAAGTTATTTAAGGTGCTCCACATCGAATTTATGTCTGTTGTAATAATTTACGAGGTGTAATGTTGTATTCGACGATACAGAATATACAATTTTACAAAGTAATACTTTTATGTTGATATACGTAGCTATACGATTATATGGATGTGTGACAT
>JAGJTL010000112.1:2083140-2095613 GCA_022063505.1 Calosoma granatense
GTATATATATATATAATACGTATGTCCATCCTCCATTTTTGTACTACAACCATGAGTAATAACGAATGATTTTTGTCATGTCATGACTTTATATATATATAAATATTATTATTGTACATTATTATACTTATGTGTATATGATATATGATGACAATTTGAATTCGTAAGAGAGTAAGTAATTAAGTAATGTTACTCTATAGGTAATGATGATGATGATGATGATGATGATGATGATGTTACTGATATGATATGAACGGTGATAACGTTGAATTGCTGGTCGCTATGTGTGTGTAGCATTTTAGCACAAAAACAAAAAACAAAACAACCATCTTTGTCCATTCAAATTGAGAAATAATCGAGATAAACTGTTGATGATGTTAAAACATTCGACAGTGTGGTGTACAGGGCGATCTGGGTGCCTTAAACATGAATAATTAAGTTTGGCAGTTGCTGACAATGGCAATGTGGTTAATTTCCATTCATAATGATTATGGGTTCCCCAATTGATGATTATTTGCTTACGTTGTTTGTTACGTTTCCACATCTCATGGACATGTCTGTGAACAAACAGTCCATTCATGAATGTAAAAACATTAGTTGGATATACAAACCAATAATAATGAACATAAATAACACAATTAGTACCCAGAATATAAATACAAACAAACAAACAAACAAAAGTCAAAGAGTCATTTCCGTACGCTAACATATTTCATGATTGAATTGCGATCATTTTTGTTCACTAGAACTACTCTTGTAAAATAAACCGTGAACAATTCATTTGTGTATTTGCTTTTTTTTTTTAAAGAAAATTGTTATTTTATGTCTTCACAAAGTTTAGAATGTAAAAATAAATAAGTATGAAGAAAAACTGAAAATTAAACTACTGCTTCAAGAAACATCAAATCATAGTTTTATTAGCTGCTGCAGATTACATCATTGGATACTCCAGTTTAACACACGCCACATTCCTTATATCAACAACAACAACAACAACAACATTCAACTGCATGTAAAAGTACAATCAAAACCTTATAGATATATAACTGCTGAATAAAAATATCAGTAAGTATGTAACACCCAAAAATATTGCACTACAAAAGTATGTATGTATAATTAGTCGTGTGTGTGTGTGCTTGAAGCTCTCTATTCATTTATATCAAATCAAATCATCTACAAATACAAAGCACACATGTCACATTACTCACATATTATACCCTTACATCTATGCAGTAGTTATGGAGAGCCAGTGAATTCAAATAGGTATATATATGTACGCAGTAAATAACAGTACTTGTCACAAAGTAAGTACGTTACCAGTTGTCAAACATATATGTATAAGTATGTAGTACATTAGAAACATGTTTAAAACTTGTGTTATATTCATCGCACACATCACAACAACTATCTGTTACACATTAGTTGTATAATACAGACGTTCCGCAACTAACACGGTAAGTAAATACTTATTTATTATACATATGTTGATATGAACTGCTTTATTAAATACACTCTATACGAAAACACTGAATAAAACGTAGCTGTCAAAACAATTATGAATTAAATACTTGTGTGAAGACGAGGGAAATGTGTTTATACGTACAGTCATCTGTGGTATAGTGTTACTATAGCGTGTTAGTCGCTGAATACGGGTATTTATACATATTTGTTGTTTAACTGGATTCATTATTGTGTACGTACTAATATATATATATATATAGTGTCTATGTCTCCTCCCCCGCCGCCACAGCGAACTTGGCCACATGTATATTGCTTGTCGGGGAGAGTGATTATTTGACTGTAAAACTTTCAAAAAGGCCACGTAACAATTAACATGTTGAACTGTGTTTTCAGTATGTTACCGTATATTTTCCCTAATTGTTTATTATTGATTTAAGTAAAAATTGACCGTAACATGACATCGATATATATGTATATCATCATATGGCCTATGTGGTCCCTATGCGAGACCAAACATTCTAAAAGGTTCTGAACCTGGAATTGTTAATAAATAATACTGCAGCTAGCCGCACTACCTACACTGTGCATCCAACTAACATACTCAACAAGCAGTCAGAGTTATAAGGTAAATACATATTACATATGTAGTTACATAGTACATGTAACATATAAACTAGAATTAACTGAGGTAGACAAAGTAATAGTAATATTGTTGGAGGCAGCACAGCTAGTTGTCTATATACGTCACTAAAGTAGCGACCAGCGCTAAATATTAATTACCTACACGGTTATTGTATGTTATATATTTTTAATTTTACTTAAAAGTAAAACCGTACATATTATATATGTTTCTGCGAAAGGCAATTCCTTATAATCACCAGTTTATTTCACTCTCAGTTAATCACTGAATTTCAGTGGAGTGAAATATATGTATGTAGTTTGTAACATTCAAATCAAAATGAATACCATTTCATCCAAAGTCAAGATATCAAAACAAGATATAAACATAACCTAAACATAAGTAACAATAACTGTCAAATGAATTGGAAACTTCTCTTCCATTTAAACAAACATATGTATGTATAAATGAAGTGACATTTATTATTTAGACTAGATAAAACTTTGTGACTGTTTGAACACATTACGACTAATGCTTTGTGAAGATGATGGTAAATTCTTTTTGGTATAAAATTTATCAATTTCTCAAACAACGTGTTAACAAACAGCTGAAACTATGAATCCATAGTTCAAGGGTCAGTATATATGGAATAGTGGAATACTATCAAGACCACAACTATTATTCAGTCGTCACCAGACATTAGTTGAATACTGTCATCAGCTGCCTCGATAAACGAACGTATTGGTGTTGGTGTTAACAGTGAGAATCTGTCATGATGGTGTCCGTGCATCCGTGGAAGTGCTCGCACTGGAGTCGGACTCTCCTCCACGTGCTGCTGTTCCCAGCTCATGTCCTTGGACTTGCTGCTAGTTTTCTCTGTACTCGCCTACAGCCGAGTGATATAACAAATGCAAATATACTATCTACATACCCATGCACATGCACATGCACTGACACATGTCTATTGCCACTATACTGAGCACTGAGTTACTAGTGAGAAGAAGTGAAATAGTACTGAATATAATTCAGTGTACGTGTCATGTGAAATGGAACACATCGAATATAGAATATAAATGACATTTTGTTCCTATACTTATGTGACAATGATTCGAGTTATTCCATTGGCAAGAAACATTGAGAGTGTGGTTAGTAAATAAATAGTGTATGTTAGTAAGTACCTCCTCCCCGGCGGGGAAATGAAACACCCTGTAGTTAGGAGAACGGGGCCATGTTGTGGGTGGAGGACTACGTATCATGTGCTCGTGAATTTCAGGTAATGTTAATGGATCTACGTCCAAGTCAGTAGGGAATTCCTGAAAGCCGTCACCAAACTGATAAAGCATGCACTCAATCACCTCCACCACCACCATCACTGAATTATGTCTATTTCTACATACATATGTATAACAATATATTTTATTTACACGCATTTCATATGAATGACTGAACATTTACCTGAGACATAAGGTTCGTATCATCTGATTCAGACTCTTCTAAACTCTCTACCAAACTTTCTCGACTAGCAATCACTTGCTAGAAAATAATACAAATCAGTAATAAACACTTAAGCTGGATTACGGCGACAATACTTGTAAAAACGGATTATCTTGTCGAGATATTCGTAGAGCTTCCATATCCTGATCAATATTCCTTATTCGACCGGGTGTCAAAGTAATGGAAGAAAATGCTGGAGACGGTGGACATGTCGAAGACAGGGGCATAGAATACTCCGTACTAGACACATTTAGTGTAGAATGTGCTTTGCCGACAGCAGCGAAATGGCATTTGCCAAAATCTAACAAAACATACTTGACTAAGTCGTCATGTGTACATACATAGATGTACAATTACAAATATTCGATGAAATATTGACATCCTTCTACATACGTCAGAGAATAGCATACATCAATAAATCATGAACAATTAGGAAATGAAGTGGTATATTGTTTATATAAATAACAAATTATTTAGTCACCTGGAGGTTCTGATTTTCTGTTTTCCATATCAAATGTGTTCTTCACATGGCATATAGTAGATTATATTTATATTGCATACATGTACAGTTAACACTGCTTAAAATACTAAAAATAAATCTGTTACAAAATCATTATTGCATTTAATACATAAATTTGAAAAATTTGGTGTACTGTCACTTGCATCACAGATGTCAAGTGTCAATTTTATGTTTATACCTTCACGTTGCTTTACTACTGAGTTCGTTCTATTAATGTATTCGTCGATTTGCTACTACGTAGTAATATTAGTATAATTTTAAAATCAATATAAAGATTTCGATTATTAATACAATTACGCAGGCAATTATTACAGATTTATTATATTTTCCTCTACTTCAGTGTTAATAGCATAAATTTTACGTATACTGATCATTAATTTTGAGATACCCTATAATTCATTAATTTCGTCATTTATTAGTTCATTAAATATTAGTTACAATAATCATATGTTACTTTTATTTTTTAATTAATTGATAAAAATAAATATTTCACAAACTTCATGATATTTAAAATAGCTGCATCATAAGCAAAGAATATTTGTGCAGTCGATAAAGTAAATTTTTGTAAAATGTTCGTTTGTAATTTCAAACTGTCAATGTTTATACATAGTGTGTTGTGACAGAATTGTTTTGTATACTTGTTTAATATATTTACTGTACATATTATGCCGGTAGTTCCAACTATTAAGACTTATGGGAGAACAAAAAATGATAATCCACATTACTTGTCGAAGCATACGGGTTTTCCGAGTTCCAAAGCAAGTAGTGTATTTGATGCGTTATTTGCAAGAAATATTGAAAAACGAAATACATTATCAGATAAATCGCAGCAAATTATTACTCGAACTCGTAGAAAACAGAAAATAATTGAAGAACTACCTACACCGGGACCGTCTTGGTTATCAAGTGACGATTCAGTTAATTTTAGAGCAAATACTACTTTTGACAATCTGTTGAAAGGTCCACAGTATAACAATGTCAAATTCTGCAACGCATCAGCAATACGAGTGGATAGCAGCATCGAAACCTCTAAAGAGAGTGACGGTCATTGTTCAGGATACAACACTCGCAAGAAAGTGAGACAAGATTATGCAAAACTTCATTCTAATAACGAACGCATCAAAAGTAAAGTAAATTCAAAAGGGAAAGTAAATAAGCAGAAAATTAGTGAGAAGAAAAAATTATCGAAATCGATCAAAGTGGTTTTGAAACAGATTGCAGACGAGAGTACTACTGATCAAGTACCAAAAAATAATATTTCTAATTCTTTTGATAAGTCTATAAGTCATAGTTTAATAATAGAGAAGGAAACTAAGAATAGAGATCAGAATTCCGTGGAAATGTCCAGAATTATAGCGGACGCAAATAGGGAATATCGCGAGAAATATTTCAATGCCTCAATTGTGTGTGCCAGAAAATTTACGCCTATCATTGCAACGTCTCGAATTTTGCCTAAAAAATCTTTAACCAATGACAGTAACTGCAGCCAATTATTTCAACATGGATACAGACATTTTATGCGGGCTGAAAGTACTCCTAAATACATGCTATCAAGTACACCAATTCCATCGAATAAACAGCATACAGTTGCCGAGAATCCTGACGTATCTCCCATCACTGCCAGGTGTCGAAGTCAGTTGTCGTGTAAATCTCGCCTTGTTTCTCTGATGGCGGATAATAGCTCGGACTGTGAAATAGTGCATAACGACAGTTCCTTATTGAAATGTAAACGTAGGAGGGATTCGTACACAAAGAGGCGAGTGAAAAGTGCTTCTGCTGTGGAGGGTAGTAAATGTGTAACAAAGTCTCAGCGATATAGTCTGGTAAACGATATAAAACTAAGTGTTCAGCCGGTCGTAGTGATTGAGAGAAACCTAGATGTATTAGGTATAACTGGAAAAGTAAGACTGATTTGTTCATTTCATTCTCATAACGATATTGATGTTTCAGATGATAAAGAGACTGATACAAATACTGTACAGAACAACGAACATTCTATCGCATCACAATTATGTCCCGTAGTTTTATTAGAAAAATTATCTGTTTCACCGACAAAGCAACGTTTTAGAACAGTTATTACACGATCGCGCAGTTTAAAACATTCTAGACATTCTAGTGATAATAATGTTGATGAGAAAGACTTGTCTAAAAGTCTATTCAACAGCAGTACTGAATTAAAACGATCCAATTCCGAGTCAAATATACATTGTGCTGATAAAATTAGCACGCTCGAGATTAGTAGTGAGAATGATGATATTATCAATCTTGTATCGGATACAAGCGAAAATGTCATAGAAAATAGTGCACGGGAAAGTGCAAAGAAACCGTTGTATCATATTACTAGACGAAGGAAGAAAGTAGTCTCAATAAATCCAGTGAATGAAGTGATAGATGCCGGAGAGACTGCACAAAACCGTTTCGGTATTAGTCTGCAAGAATGGGAGAGATTTAGTCAGAGCAATATTTGTATAGTTAAGATAGATCACTTAGTCAGTGAGAATTCCTTTAAAGCAAGTCTCGCTTCACCAAGAACAACACCACATCACACATCACATGCTGTGGCTAATAACGAACAATCCGACAGTAATAATTCTACACGTAATGATGACAAACAACACACTTCGTCCATACAGAATGATTATATGTCAACTAGAAGCAGAAAATCAAGCAAAACAGACAATAATGTTTCGAGAAAATCAAATAACACTCTAGTAGGAAAACAAAGTATTATCTTAAAGCCGGGAAAACAGTGGTTTCGATCTCTGTCCATTCTGCGACATACAAATATTCATAATATCCATTTATCAGAATCGTGTAATAAAGGTAGAAAATGGCGAGACAGTGTTTACGAAATACTGGAAAATCAAGCAGGGAATGAAAGTAAGTGCTATTCATTTTAAAATATATGCTTTGTAATTGTTAAAAAATTGCAAGTGTTTCCATAGACATATTAAATTTCGCTGTGATTGTTTATGAAAATTTGATCATACTTAAGCGTTAAATTGGAGTTTCCATATATTTGCTAATAATCGTGTAATGTTAGGTGCTGAAAAGACAAGTTCAAATGAACATGATATTTCAAAGACTGAACACAAACTACAACCAAATGTACGGCCTTCTCAACGAAGACGGAAAACATTAAAAATTGTACCACTGATTAACCACTCGTCTACATCTCAGTACGGTTTATCTGTATTAGAGAAGTATACAGCAAATAATACAGGTATGGATATATTTATATATTCTCTGTAAAAAATTTATAATGTATAATCGTTTGTTCATATCGTTACTTTCCCTCCAAAATTTGAATCAAATACAAACAAGCGGTTCATGTCACGTGACCAATGCGTCACTTCGTTGCATTCATCACCCACCGCGTGACCTCATTGTGATTTCTGTGAATTTCTCATTATCAGGAAACTAAAGTGCGCAATTTCTCAAGTGGTGAAATCAGTATTGTTTTGAACTGCTACGGGAAACACGTACCCTAGTGCCCAGACAGACATTTTATGCACTTTTATTCAAGTTCATTAAAAAGTGATAAGTGTATGCATCTAACGTATGTACCTGCAGGTTATGTTTCAACTTTTGCTAATGAATCGGTGTTGGAAAGTTTCGATAAATTATCGTTAACTACTGATGTTGGAGATCGGGAGGAAACTGCACGGCAAATCGTTCTAAAACGTTGCGGACAAACCGCTCCTAAACTTTTTGATGACTGCTACTCACAACGGTAAGTGGTAACCATTTTGTTATTGTTCTTTCGCGCGTCTTTCTCATGGCGAAAGTAGGAGGTATTCATAAATTCCGTCTTTTCCGTGTAGAATTCTAAAAAAATGTCGCAAAATTGGAGAAGGTGTTTACGGCGAGGTGTTTATGTACAAATCATCAGACAACAAATGCCATGTAATGAAAATTATACCTATCGAAGGGGAACAGGTAGTTAATGGAGAACATCAGAAAAAATTTGAGGAAATCATTTCGGAAATAATAATCGCTTCGTAAGTTACATGGAAAAGAGTCTGTTTATTTGAATATCGTGTTACAGTATATTTCGTTGTTTTTTCTATAGTGAATTGAGCAATCTACGTACAAATCCAGAGTTTTGTACGGATGGTTTTAACGAACTACTAAGTGTACGTTGCGTACAAGGCAAGTATCCGCAACATTTACTAGATTTATGGAATCTCTATGACGAAGACCGTGGTTCTGAGAATGATTCACCGGAAATTTTTACTGATGATCAACTTTACATTGTCCTGGACCTGGCCAACGGAGGTCAAGATCTGGAAGCATATCGTTTCAACAATGCCGAACAAGCGTACTCCCTGTTTGTACAGGTAAGACACTGTGTTGTTTATTGTTAATTAAGCATGACGTGTTTCAAAATAAGAAATTTAGTACGGTACTGTACGTACACGTGTGCATATTTTAGTAGGAAATAGGAAATTGTGTCAGGATATAAATATATACGTTATATTTAATGGCTGACGTCAGATATCCACTCAAGGTTGTAACATTAAACAGAGAATATATTGCGAAATGTTACAGTGCTTTGTTCTCATTGTTGTTATCCTTTGAAATACGATGCATTAATATTTATTGTTATGTTGATATTGTATTTTATCTTTGTTCATTTATTAATTAATCTGATTGTCTGAGCATATTTGACTGGCAAATGTTGTTGTCTGCATGTATATCTGTGTTCTCAAGTGCATGCGATAAGAATATTTATATTATGTAAATATTTTGTACTATGAGCCTTCGTTTTTATAACCAGATTTTTCCTCTATACTCTTGGGATAAATAAACTAGACACACACACACACATGTTTTTGCATATTTTAAAATAGAAAAAACCCAGACACTTTGCATTCCAAGTTATTAAATAGGAATATTGATTAGAAAGTCACATTACTAATAACAAATAAAATGTCCACGTAATGAAATAACTACAATTTAATATGTAAACATGTAATTTATTCTTTTCAAGTAGATTTCTATTTAATTGTATTAATTATTGACCAAGTTATAAAAATGTGAGTAACTGTACTTCCTGTACAAAATTGGCTACAATTTCTCGGAAATAACCCAATATTCGCTTATTGCGTTAATAAGAAGAGAAAAGTACAGTTTTGACAGATACCTAGGAAATATTTTTGTCACTGTATTTTGTGCCAGAAATATACTCATTTGAAATATTTGTATATTTATATTTACACACACATGTCTAACAGTTTTTTTTAGCAGATGTCCATCACGCTTTTATATTTGTAAATATTGAATTTGATATGGCATATTGCCAAGCTGTATGTTCATTTGTACGTTGCACCATGGTACAAAAATATTTTAGTTTATTTCTAACTGTATACATTTATCGTTATACACAGGACAGAAAGAATTTCATAAAACCTTTTCAATGAAAACGAAATCATGTAAAATATTACAAGATATATTAGAATTATATTAACATATTGTAATGATTGCACATGTATGTTTGTATTTATGTAGGTTGTGTGCTCTTTGGCGGTGGCGGAGTCCGCGTTGCAATTCGAACACCGAGACATGCATTGGGGTAACATCTTGATATCCCCAACGGATGTACCCACGAACACGTTCCGTCTGAATGGCCGGGAATTCGAGGTCGCGACCAAGGGTGTTAAAGTGTCAATTATCGATTTCACACTGTCCAGAATGACATACAACAACTGTTGCATATTCAACGATCTGTCCTTGGATCCGGACCTGTTCACTGCTACGGGCGATTATCAGTTCGAAATCTATCGACTGATGAGGAAACGTAATCTGTAAGTGTCTGTCATGCCATGCGAATCATGTAAATGATATCATTGCATTACACAAACATGTTTTTCTTTTCATCTTGTTTAAGATATAAATAACCATTACATTTGCATAGGAATTACTGACTGAACAGTAAACATGATTTTGCAAATTAACACTAGGTGTTAAATGTTTGAAACTTGATAAAATATTTACTATTTAATAAAGTGCTATAAATAATATTTGTACATATTATCATTGCTAAGAACGATACGTACAGTGTACATTAGATGTATTAATATTTTGTGTGATTGCTGTTGTTGTTACAGAGATGATTGGCAACGTTTTGAACCGTATAGCAATATTCTATGGTTGGACTATACACTGGATAAGATGATTCACCATCTCCGTTATCTTCGTGTAAACACCAAAACGCACAAGACCTTCATACGAAGATTAACCCAACTAAAGAAAAAAGTTCTAACATACAACAGTGCAACTGAATTTCTTAATAGTGATGTATTGTCACATGTGTTTTTGTAAACTAGTTTTATTGAACAAGTTTTTAAATGTAGATGAAAATATTTTTAATATACTGTTATTACAGAGTGCTGCCATTAAAAAATAATAACTATAGTATATATGTGTATTTTTTTTCTTCTTATTTTCTTTTCAGCATAAAAGAGTAACTATTACATTTAACTGTATTGCATCAGTTTTCGATTTGATGTTATGCATTGCTTTTAAAAATGTGTTAAATCATTGTTTGTACAAAGCGTAAATTATTTAAATATATTAAAATTAACATTATATTCTGGTTATTCAGAATGTAAAATTTAGTTATTCATTTATTGGGTATTTTCCGAATCATATCTTTGGTTTTTTTGTGATATATGAAACACAAATATACATACATATAGTACTGATTCTGACATTCGATAATAACAACCGGAAATGTCGTCATGCTATTATTTAATAACAAGTGATGAATTTTGCGCCGTGCGTACCACCCATTAACCCGCGAAACACAAGTGTATGGCAGGTAGATAAACAACAGGCGAAATAATTTTGTAACAAAATTTAATCATACACATTATTAACAGTACTATGAGTTAGGGAAGGTTTAAATACATTCACAAAAAATACATGTCAAGCAATAGGAAATTATTGAAAGATTAAAATTAAAGGCATGGGCACCACTAGCATATTTTGTAACATGGAAGCAAAATCTTGTATCAAATTTTAGAATACATTGATTTACACATCTAGTTAAAACTAAACGTTTTTATGCATTGACTATTAAAATATACTTTGTATAATAATATATGTTGAGGTGAAGGTGAAATGAATGAAATACTAAATACAAAACCACATATACACATATATTTTTTTTATTAAACTCCCGACAATACAATCTGTGCTGTGGATGAAAGGTCGTATTATCAGAATATAAAGATGGAATTTAGCCCTGTTTCTGTGCGAGTTCTCTCGCCTTGGCCCTCTCGAGTTTAGCGATGCGAGCGGCTGACTTGGATCCCAGCAGGCCACCGCCCCAGTGACGTCTGATTTCATCACCGCGGTCATTGTAGTTGGTCTTGATAGCTTCGATCAGTTTACTGAAGCTGGCCCGGTCACCGGAGTCAACCTGGGTCAGTGCCACCGACGAGCAGGTCTTACGTCTGACGAGCTGGCCGAGACGGGCCTTGCCCTTCACGATACAGTAGGGGACACCCATCTTACGGCAGAGGGCGGGCAGGAACAGAACAAGCTGTAACATAATACACACATATATTATAGAAGTTAGTAACATTAATTTCAATGGTAAGTTACTTTCATAGAAAGTAGATCGTGACTTTAATACAAATTACTACCAGATCAATTGAAATCGAAATATTAATATAAAAATGTAACAATGCTATATTATAGACGGTTATAATTAAGAAATTATGGTTTCGCTCAGGGTCAAGTGTCTTCAATTTCATAAAAACCATTTTAGGTAAATATGCGATCAGTTGAAGAAATTCGAAAACATCATTGCGAAACTATGAAACAGGTAGAATCAAATCAAATAAAGATCAACCGTCTCAAATACAACATTACTGCATTGAGACAAGAATTATAGAAACTTATTTGAAAATGCAACTCAATGAATGTAAAGAGGAGATAAATAATACAGTATGACTAACCTCTAATGGATCGACATCGTGTGCGATGACAACCAGCTGTGCTTTCTTCTGTTCAATGAGTTTGGTGACGGTGTTGGTACCGGCACGGAGGGTGTTTGGCCTCTTGGTGGGTGCGTCACCCTTCTTCGCTACCTTGGCTTCAGCCTTGGCCTTTAGACGTTCCTTCTTTTGGATTTCTGTCTCAGGCCTGTACTTTTCCAACAGCTTGAACAGCTGGGTAGCTAGACATAAACGTAAAACATTACATGTATTTATTAGAACACCACGTGCTACAGTATTTAACATATAGTTAATAAATGTAAGCATCAGACAAGTGAATTGGTGGTAGACAGGATATCTGCATTTACATAATCAGATAGCAAATACTGAAATCATCCTAACCTACTCTTTGTGTATATACTTTAAACTATAT
>JAGJTL010000112.1:2122894-2133875 GCA_022063505.1 Calosoma granatense
ATTATATATACTGAATGTTCATCATAGAATATAATTTAAAACTCTAGAAATATGGGAGTTGTTAAAATCAGTACGGTTTCACCGATTATATGTATATACGTTAGGTATGTATGTACTTATGTATCCCGTCCATTATAAACTTGACTAAAATATAAATCAATAAAAACTACTGACACAACTCTCTATATGAACAAAGTAAAAACTATCAATTCGCATCAATTCCAGTCTTCTCTCACAGAATAAACAACAACAACTAACTTTCGTATTTCATATAAATACATTATTCTGTTAGCAAAATAATCCGTAAAGAAAAACTAGTATCATTTACTTTGATTTGTTGTTGATACACGTGGCGCCACTGTTCATTGTGTACGTTATCCACGGGTCCGGGGTGTTGTGTGTGCTGTAAAAACTATTATATGTATGTATGTACTGTATATAAATATAGTTTCATTCTATCTAGTTCACTCGGCGGCGGCGGTGTTCTCTGTAATGGAAGTAGCTGCTCGTTCTTCTGCTGAACTCTCCGCTTGTTCCTCGGAGCCCGTTGAATCGAGATCCTCTGTTTTCGGTTTGTTCTCCAAACTGGACCGTAGCTCGGCTACGGCTGGTCCCTCATACAGGCGCTTGATGCCGCGCGGTAACGCCCGACATGACTGCAGATTCAATGACTGGATATGTGGACACTTGGCTAGTACGGCTTTCACTGATTCCAGACTCACGGACGAACCGCACAAGTTCAATACTCTACACACACACACACACACCAGTTAACAGACAATTACTCACACAAGTATACCGAGAAACAAGCACAAGTGCCTTATGTATATCGTACAATAAACGTAAATATTATTGACATAATCTATATGAATTATTTGACATAAATATTTACTATAAACTGTACATACCTAAGTGGTGATTCGCTTCCTTTCTCTGCTAACGTCATTACGGCCGCATCCAATGGTTCGGTGGCCGTCGACCAGGCCAAATCAATTTCTACTAAACTGTGGCTCCATTTTTGTACTATCAATTCCAGGCCGGAATGATTTAACCGGGTCACATAGCAAGCTAATGCAAGTATGAAAATAAATTACAAACATCCTGTACTGCACACTGAATAATATAACTAGTGATAGTACAGTCATAATAAATAACACACTACTATCAACACACAGTTAGCAATAACAATACGTAATGTAACTGCCTGAGTCATACACAAAAAAACAAAACAAAAGAATAGTGTTTGTGTCATATACAAGTGATAAATATGTATTGACGTACCACTGAGAAATAAATGCTCGAGGTCCCATGCAGGCACTTTCACTAAACCAGAGTCCGTTATCTTGGTACAACCTCTGACATCGAGTAAACGCAATTTATGACTAGACTTTAATATGCGTTCAATCCCGTTATCGTCAATGAACTTGGACGTTGTTTGGTCATCTTCTATACCAGCCAGTGACAATTCTTCCAACTCGGGAAATCCAGGAGATGCCATCTATGATTATAAGTATTAAAACATTGTGTACATAGTAAATCAATCAGAAGTAGTGATATTTTAAACACATATACATATTTTCAATAAGATAACATAACGTTATTATTTATTTAATATAGATAGATACCTGAGCTGTCAACGTTGTTGGTGCGAGTAATATCTGACTGTTAGTTACACGTAACACGCGTAACTTTGGACAACCTTGTTGTAATTTCTCAACATGTAACAAGGACGAGTTATATGCGTGTGTTTTTATGTTTGATAAATCTAGTAACTGTAGATTAGTACAGTGAGCCTGTAAGCAACATTAGAGGTTAGAATATGGAAACTGAACTATATGTATATTGACATCGTATGAGTACGTACAGAGAGTGCAGTCAGTATTTGCGAGAATCCTGCCAGTTTATTATGGGCCAAGACTAAATGTGTTAGTCTACTGCCCATTGTCTGAGCCAAGCTGACCAATGGTGAGGCATTTAGAGCACTTTTAGTGCCAAGATTTGAACCCTGTTGACAATTTATACTTTATAGTAAAAACTAACGGTTGAGATTACAAGTATGGTAACTTACATTGACTGAAGACAAGTCCAGTCTTTCCAGTTTTGAGCAATACGAAGTTAAATACTTCAGATTTTCACCTGTTAGTCCACTCCAACCACTCAGATTTAAACCACGAATTTCGGGACAATATTCACATAGTTCTTCTAATATGGTTGGAATGTTTTTTATCTTCCAATCACCTAAACAGAACAGATATTCGTATAGTATAATAATTCTAATAATTTCATCTGCACGTTCATTTATATTGCAATAAACCGTCTATACTTCTAGTTGCGTTATAAACATATGTATGTAGTATTTGTCACTTACTTAAATTTAGATCCCGACAACCTGTGAGTCTGTTCTGGATTAACCAGTGCAGTGTGAAGTCTGTTTTGGCGCGATCCCTCACTGTGCTACTCAAATCTATGTTTTCCCAAAGCACCGACGACACTGCCACCTGTCGCCACAGGTTACACACTTTACACAAACTGTAAAAAAGCAAATGCAACACGGGTAATTTGAATTCTACACACACACACACACACACACACACACACACACACACACTGAACTGTGTGTTGTTGTCATGGCTTACTTGACAAGTGACGGTAATACTCCTTGCTCATGGGTTACGTATTCGAAGATTTTATGTAATATTTCTGGAGGCACGGACACGGCCCAACCACTCTGTTCCATAGGACTCGCCGGTCGGTCTTCCATCTCGGTATTAATCTGAGAGGATGCATCGTTTTTAGCACGTTTATTCGAATCATCATAATCAGATCCATCAGTGTCTGAGGCACCTGCTTTCTTTTGTTTTTTACGTTGCCGTGATTTTTTCACGGGTGACGTGACCTTAAAAAAAATTATTACATGTATATACATTAATGTAGTACAATTTTTTGGTAAACATATTAATATAAATTATATATGTATGATCTTGTAAACCAACGAAGAACGCAATTTTAAATTAAGAGAAATGTAGATTTATTTCAATTTTCCTAATTCGAAAAACTATCAATTAAAAGCCAAATGAACAACCTAAAAAGATTCTGAAACTTGGTGTTAATTAACGTTAATGTGAAATAACGCAAAAGCAATTAATGGATGCTTATGAAATATACATAATGCTGTTTTATTTCTATTTATTACTTAAATAATAAAGTGTATATTCGTGAAGATAACTACATCTATTTTTTTAATCAAGGCTTTACGCAACACGGCATGTAATTGAGAATTATGTACTTCGAAATGCGTAGAGGTGGAATTAAATCGATTTACTTTGTTAAAGGTTGCGGTAATGCGTAACTACAGGCGTAATTGATATAATACTCTGTTAATAATTACTCCTATGCTGCATGTAATTGGTATATATATCTTCTACATTTATGATGATATGAAATTTGCAAGTATTATAACTTACTATTCAGGGTTACTGTAAACTACGTTGTATGCAGATACACTCATTACATGTAATAGTTATACGGCAGTATAGCTGGATCGAATTACAAACATAAACATCCTGCTACGTTTACTAATTCATTTCCAATAAACAAATAACACTGATTTGAAACATTAATTATTATCATTCACTAGTATCACTATTTAAAGGAAGTATACGATATATTTTAAACACAGTCACAGTATTGTTGAATACTCTAATTCAACTAATATGCACATACATATTATGTTATTTGTAAGTAAAAATACCTGTGAACTGAAATGTGCCTTCTTGATTCGTATTTTGATTGTGTTCTTGTCGCCGCTGATCTGACTGTGGTACGTGGCGATGAGCGGACGTTTGGGCGGTCTCCCCCGGGTCGCTCCGCCGACTCTCTGCTGTTGCCGTTTCACGGTGGCCGGTTTACCCAGCGAGACGGAGCCGTCTTTGGTTCTCCTCTTCTTCTTGATGACGCCGTTGTTAACGTCGACGACATTATTGAAAGAGACACTTTTGCCCTGACTATCGGACAACGAGTGATCACTAGTTTTAACGTGTGTCGTTCCATATTCGGTGTTATCATAACGATGATGATGATGATGGTGATGATGATGATGCAGCTGTTCGGCCGGTGTTTGATGGTCGTATATTGGTGTTTCGAGTTTGACAACTAACTGCCTGTACGCTGTATCTGTAGCCGTTGCGGACGACAGATGCTCGTAGCTCGCGCACTGTGACTGCTGCGAGTCGCTTTCAAGGCCACACGATGAGACACTAGACACTTTACCGGCAAGCGAAGTGTTCGACACACAACCACCATCTAACAAACAGTCCATAAGTCCTTCATCACCACTCACCACATTGTTATTGGGCAACGTATCACTAGTATGAAAGTCGTATGCCAGTTCAGCTAAACCACCGTGTACTGTAGTGTCCATGCAGTCGGCTAACGGCTGCTTGTCTAACGCTGCTGATATGTTCTCGGAGGAGAAGTCGGGCAACGACGGCGGCGGTGGCGGCCCAACAACACTGTTGTACTCGCCCTGGGAACAGTTGCCAGTATACTTGTGCAGTACACCGGCATGACCACCAGCATCGTTGGTCACAGCTGATTCTGCCATTGTTGCACGCTGCTAACGAATAGCGTATCGCACGCACTGTCTCTATTACATTTTACCTTGCTACCTGTCTGTGTGCTTCAAGTGATCATTCCCAACCGGCAATAACATTACATGTTCCCGTTATATCTGAAATAATCAAGTACAACTTGTAGAGT
The DNA here is from genome assembly GCA_022063505.1 of Calosoma granatense. NCBI lineage: Eukaryota > Metazoa > Arthropoda > Insecta > Coleoptera > Carabidae > Calosoma > Calosoma granatense. The sequence goes on from JAGJTL010000112.1 coordinate 2,127,653, forward strand.
AATATTTCCGTAATATGTGTGAAACATCACATGGGATATTCGTAATTGAATAGGAGCACCAACCATTCTGCAGCAGTTGGTTGCAAAACTGACATATAATAATAGAACAACAAACACAAGTAAACAACAACGTCGCACTACTAACAGGTGATAAACATCAAATATAACTAAACCACACACATTTCATTGATCTAATATTTCATTTGAACAAAGAACAGGCAAAAACTCTAACTTATTTTAATACAAAACTAATACTGTGTGAAATAATGAAATGTTGTCATTTTTAAATTTGGCGGGCAGTCATATGCGTGTTCTGATTTTTACTCGTAAACAATCACATTTGACAGATCGTTTTCAAATGACAGTAATGTGTCATAAAAACTCACAAATGGAAAACATCAAATAAAGTAATCACCTGTGCCGTATAAACGAGCTCGGAGAGAATGCTCATAGCAAAAACCACTTTCCTACTCTCCAAATTATATTATAGGTCACAATACAATTGCAATATATATGCAAGTCTGATTGTTCCATTTCAGAGGTTATTCGAAATGGTAATTACACACAAAGCCGTGCAACACTTTAAAATCACATTTCACATTGTATTTTACACTTTTATTTACTATAAACTGATACTTTTTATATAATTTTTGCTCAGTATTTAGTGTTGTTGACCTTGTTACCAAGATGCTTGCCTCTTTGAATAAATATCAATAGGTGGCAGCCTGAGCGCTGCTCATTTCATTTTGAACCAATATATCCCTAGGTGGTAGCACTGGATTGAACTTGACCATGACCATGGTGTATGAATTCAAATTGTAAATATTGCAATAAATAATTATTATATTTCAATAAACATCAGTCTCCAGTATTAATTATATACAAGTACGTTGATAGATTTCGTCAGAAAGGATGAATTCAATTATATCTGATCCCTTATCTCATTCACTGTATAAATTACGAATTGCTTAGCGCGTTTAAATTTAATTTGAAATTCAGTAGTAATTTTCAAGATTGTTTTTATACTTTTAAGCTAATGGGAAATGTACTATTGATAAATAGTTTTGATAGTTTTATAAAAAAAAGACAATGTTTGAGCGTGCATAGTTTTATTTGTTTATTTTTGGCACAATATTTGAGATATATTTGCTTATTTATATTCTTATTACCGAATATTTTATAAAACATTTTTGTTTGCATCAGTTCGATAGTAATATAAATTTACAAGGCCTCTAATTTGTATTCAATCAAATCAGAACACTGAACATGAACCTTTAAATATAGCCTCATAAATTTACAGTTGTGTAGTGTATATGGTGGTGGTGGTGGTGGTGGTTTTGGGTAAAGGTTGCCAAATTACTCTGTTTACAGGTATGGATGTATGTATGTATATACGTACGTAGATATACTGATTTATAATAATGTGTTAGTGTAGTGTTATGCATTATTTAGCAATGTAATGTAATGGATGAAATGAAAGCACCATTTTTACAGAGAATCATGTAATTATACATAATTATCAAATATCCATATGTGTATTAGAAAATGCACAAGGAAATAATAAGTAAGTAGTAGATAATAATAAACTATTTATAGAGGCAACGGGAATTATTTAAAACTTTATTAACCACTATTATGTAATTCCCTGCTTCCACACAGGTCAACAATAAGTATAAAAATCAACCATTTGCACTCTGCACAATATGGTGATGAAAAATGTAACATTATAATTCATTCTACTATGTAATTAACTAACTCTCTCGCAGAATAGCTAATCTTATTTTGTTCACTGTTGCTAATCATCAATCATGTCTCGGAATGTAGAAATGTAGAAAAGGTAATTTTCCAATAATTAAACGTAGTCTTAGTTAGTATTATCTATGATGAGTGAAGATAGATATCAATAATTTGTCTGTTGAAATTAGAAACTACAGTACAATGGGTGCATATATGCAGAATTAAAGTCTATCTGTTGTTGCCACTAAAGTACAGATATTCATGAAGCATAGCTTAGCAGGACAAGACATATCAACAGATTGTTTTGCTAAACATTACAAAACTACTGTATATCGTTTGTTCCGATTTATGAAACAATATTTCAATTTCGATAAGATATCAAACAACAATATATTAACAGTGCTTTTAGTTAAGCTTCAAGCGTTTTATATCTAAGTCTATGTAACAAAGAAAATATAAAATATATTCAATATAGCATAGTTATATATGTATGTGGATATTGTACGAAATAGTATTTGGTGTTATGATTTTAAATGGAAGTAAGGTGTCACACGGGCATTGAAATAATATTTACATATGCATATGTATGTGTTTTACATATTGAAATCACAATATATCGAGTGCATCGTGTGTTATCATCTTATTATTATCATGAATCAGCAGCACAGTACATACGGGGCCGAAACACAAGTCAGGAAATGAAATATTCATTAATTAAATAGTAGTGGGTAAGTACGTATATTACACATATATAATAATAGCATAAATAGTAATCAAGACTAGACATTCAGAATTATTATTGTTTACGTACAAAAATCCACCTAATTGCATGCTGTATTAGAATATATGTAGAAGAAAGTACACTTGTGTTCGACCCGTTACATATATGTTAATCAAATAACATACATGCGTATGTATGTATGTTTTGTTAAGAAACACATTGAAAGCTATAGAATGATAAGATACAGTCATCGGCGACTTGTTCCTGCAGACGTGTGGTATATTGTTACATATATATGATGTCTAGTCGTACGTACGGATGTATGTATGCATGTGTATGTATTTGTAAATAAGTACTATTGGTGTATGTAAGGTTATGTTGTAAATAATGAAGAAATTACAGTACACACACACACACACACGCGCGCACATGGCAAGAAGGTGGTACAGCATGATGGAAGAAGTATGTGGATAATACGAGAAATGTCAGTCCACATCTGATGTGTTATTGGTACGTGGGCTATCCGTGGTAGGTAGTTTCAACTTCAACTTGTCCGGTTCAGTCACGTCCGGCATTATGATGCACATGAAACTCTTACCGGTGTTCGCATCCTTCGGATACACAGTGACCGGCGCGAATTTATCACTTCTACCCTCGACGTACATGCACAACTTCTGGTACACCTGCGGGAATTGCCGCTTCAGTGACACACCGCGGTGCCGTAGTTGGCGTTGGATGTGCGCGAAGCTAAGTTCACGTGACCTCAGTATGGACATGTTATCGTGTGGCGGGTGCGTTGTTGTTTTTACTATGACCGTTTTTGTCGGTTCGTTTAGTGTATCTTTGCTCGCAGCTGTCTTCTTATCGAGTATCGTTGAAGGCGTGATGGTTGACAGTACAGATTTACAGAGTCGTATTTTGGCGCACCTCGAAACCAGTTGCCTCTCCCATTTTACTGCTCCGCTGGCTGGTACCTCGGACACAACACATACCGACACGTACAGCACGAACTTGGTGTCAGGATTGTACGTTTTACACATCTTGATCAGGTCCGAGTACAGGTTAGGTCCCATCTCGGATGGTAACAGATCTGGCCAGGGTATGTAGACAGGTTCGCCCAGTGCCTTCACATTACCGCCGATGAATTTCTCCGCACACTCCGGACTGGAGAAGAAACACTTGACAGCACCTTGGCTCTGAGCGAGGAATCCTTGTCGTGCCAACAGCGATAAGTGTTTCAGTGTTTCTTGGTTCTCTTTAGCGGCAGCGAGCACCTGTCTGCATAACGTACCGACCCTTGAGAAGAGACAAGTCATCCGATGCTTCTCCCAGTGTGCCCGTCTGCATTCACGTGAACAGTAGATGTATGTGCAGTTGTGACAGTTTTTGTACTTCTTTCCGGTGTCGCTGTGTTTAGCGGATATCTTGCCGCACCGCGAGTACCGGCACTTGACGGTGGCGGCGCTGTCCGAGCTGGGTGACGGCGATGCATGGAAACTGACGCGACGCGGTGCTTCACTGGACACAGCCGTCGGACGGTTGGATGGCTCGCTGCCTTCGCTCCGTCGTCGGTACTGGTCCCCGCCGCGGTCCGCCAGTTTACTCGGACTTGTATTAGCTGACGCCGTCTCTGTAACCAGTCAGTCACTATTGCCAGAGCAGGAATGGACAATGAACACAGTCTACTATACTACAACATTAGTAAGATCACATTATCTGGGCGGGCGTGTTCTCTCGGGTGCAGCTTACTGTGTTCTGTGTATTAGAGAGCACAAAAGAGCATATTTGCTGCCACAAAGATATTCACTACTAGTGATTTAGCAATTAATTTAGTAATGTTATTATTATGTATATTGAAATGATACAAGTGCCATGATCAGTGTGACAGCAAACATTTGTTCAAGTAACAAGTTTAGAATAATCAAGTACACACATGTATATATGTATAATAAAATATTGGACAAACCACAGTATTGAAGAAACAGATAGATACAGTCAGTCGCATGACAGGGGGTGCAGTGCACAAGGTAACGGTGAGACCAGAAGAACAAGAAGACGAAGAAGAACGAGTAGTAAAATACCTACCTACCTTGACAAATGGGAAACAAGAGAGAAATAACAGTTCGTCTTGCTGAGTGAGTGCTTTACTGAATATGATGGAACTTGTTGGTGATGCGGTGGTGGTGGTGGTGTCGATAGAATAACGTGATGTCGGGTGTATTCACAGATCAGAGTATAATTGTCCTGGAATGAAACTTACACATGTCTCCTACCTTGGAGACTTGGGCTCGGCGCTCTCGTCGACGGCGGCAGTCCCAACAGCGAGTCCAGCACGTCCTCCAGCGTGGTGGAACTCGGCGATGGTCGGCTAGTGTTCAGTTCCAACACGTGACTCATCATCTCTACAAGAATAACAATCGCCACGAACACACATGGTATTACTTGATATGTTTACAAAACATTGCTTACTACACATAGTATGTATTAGGAAGAAATACATTAGCCGTTAATAATTTAAATGGGAATATGATTTTAGCTTAAATAAACAATGAAAACATGTAGGGTTATAGGAAAGCACGTTGTACAGATTCATAGCTAACCTAAGGCAATATTAAACTAATAATTATATGAAACAGTTATGTTGAATGCTGATATGTATTACAAGAATCTCTTTTACTACAGTTAAATAAAATTACCAAGAAAGCAACAATGCAACATCATTATAATTTAAAATGTATTTAACTTTGTTACATTTCTACGCAATAACGAACAGGAAGAATCAAGAATGAAGAGCAAATACGAGTAGTGAATGTAATAGGTAGAACGCAGTACATAACAAATAGCAAAATAGTACAATAAGCAAAAACTCACCGTTTCTTGCAAAACATAAACGCCCAAGAATTTGTAACAATGTGCTGGAACTAAATCACTAAGAATAACAGTGTAAAAATTGTGCGCAAAACAATAAAAAACGATAAATTTAAAATAATAAAATAATTTATTAAGATCTACGATCTTTTACATGCAATAACATATCTGATAAAAATATAGACGTTAACTAAATACAAAACAGGTAATTAATAAAATTAATTTTAGCATACACTATTTTCAATATGCTTTATATACACAACGTCGTTTTTTTTTTTATTAAATATCAATATTACTTCATTATTCACTATTTGTAATTATACGAAAAACCTAATATATGTACCTATAATAATTGATTAAATTAATCAAAAGATATTCATGATAACACGATACATACGAGAGAAGAAAGAAAAGCATATGCGGTTCTGAATTTATATTTTACAAATTATTGTAATTCTGTAAATCGTTGAATAACGGGGCAGAGGGAGGCGTCACATTAACATTTAACAGAAACCTATATCATAAGAACTGATTATGAACACTTATTACACTGATTCATAATATATGTATGTATGTATGCATGTGCGAGACAAATATTTACAAATATTCAGCGAATATTTCTTTTAAATCCACGATTAAGTAATTTCATTCTAACGTTATCTTGCAAATGAATATTCATATACATATAATTTAAATTAAGGTTAGATTTAAACACCGTGTAAAAAGTTGTGTAAATGCAAAAAAAAAAACTATATTACTTGTTAACTGATACTACAACAGATTATTCACTTGGTAGACAAATTCACAATCGCAAAATCATTTGTTTGTGTGTTATCAGTCACTTGTTTATCAGTGTTGACACGTCAAAAGCAAAGAAAACAATCAAAAAACATACAA
>JAGJTL010000112.1:2134111-2145792 GCA_022063505.1 Calosoma granatense
CGGCTATATTACATCTACAAATAATATTAAAACTCTTTACACAATAATTATATCGTTAACATTTAAACAATTTCATTAAGCTCGTTTCAAGTTTCCATTGGAAGAGCAGTCTTCTGAAGGAACAATACACATTTTAGAACAATTTACTAGTTATAAAAGAGACAGAGAGTGTGTTGAATTGAGTAAATTGAAATGAAATTAGTTGCAAAGATCCTGGACGGAGCTGGGAGTAAAATAACTCTAAAAGAAAACAAACAGGACACGGAAACAGAACGGTAGATTCGTTCGATTAAATCAGCATCGGGGTCTACACAATTCTCTGCGCATGCGTACCTGTATATCCCGCATTACTGATTTAAAATTGACATAAATAAAATGTTAAGTTTCCGTACAAGTGTCCATCGGAAGTTTTGCAGCATCATCAGAACCATCACAATTTACACAATCGATAAACCATGAGGTGATTTGTGACCGAATCATTTGAAGTTTATCGACGAACTAAATGCAAACTTGGTAATATCATTAACAACAACAGTAGTATTCGTTTTCAATAAAAAAACACACACACACACAACTTAAAATTAATAAGACATGTACACAATTTCATAAACGAACGAATGCAAGAATAAAGTGGGGGGGAGCACCATTTATCTAGTAGTAGTAAGTGATAATAGAGAGCACAATATTAGACACACTGTAACTGAAACTGTAACTGTAACTGTAACTGTAACTGTAGGTGGTGGTGCGAGAGCAGATGTAGATGTAGTAGTTGTAGTAGGTACATGTTTATACTTGATGTCCAATGTGTGTAATGGTTGTTCAGGCACGTAAGGACTCACCATTGTTGATGTTTTTCTGAAGATCTAACCTCAATGTTGCGGGCGGTGCCAAGGGTTGTTGACTGGCCGATTCACTTGTCAGACTGACCGGTGTCTGTGGTGAATCTAACGGTCGTGTACCCACGAATGAACTCTCCAGCCAGCACAATTTCTGACTGCCACGACTCTGTGGACTAGCTGATCTTTGGCTGGCCGTATCTTGACTTTCGTACCCTTTCATCCGTGGCGACACTGAATCTCTACCTAATCCCGGACTAGAGTTCGGACTCAGAGAATTGTGCTCGTGCTGGTCGGGTTTCAGTCCGCTCACATAGTGTACGATGGCCGATGTCACTTCCTTGATGGAAGTCTGTATCTCTGGGCTCTCTGTGTTGTCTATGAGATTATTACTGGGTAGAAGGCTGGTGGCTAGTCGTTCAGCCGGTGTTCTGGGCCGCGTGAGACGTTCCTGTGATCTCCAACCGAGGTACGGTTGTCTGTAGCTGAAGCTACTGCGCACAGAGCACGGTGAGATACCGCCGTTAGATGTTCGGTGATTGAAACTGCTTCTGGTCGATGCGCACGGTGATGATGCTGCAGAGTTCAACTTGGACGTAGACCATCGTGTGAACGGCTGACTATGCGGTGTGGGACTCAGGAGTACAGGGGAATGGCCAGAGCCGAGACTACTAAGTGATGGTGTCTTACTGTTGTTCGCTGTACCTGTGCCGGTACCGGTCCAACGTGGTTCATTGCGCTGTTTCTTCAATATGAAACCCTCCCGGGGCACCTGGTTCTGTTTGTACCATTCGGGTACGGTGAGTTTCTGCAGGGAACGTTGTACACGTAGCTGGTGCTCCGACATCACTCGCTCGCCTGTACCCTTCTGAAGTTCGTTCTCCGGCGGCTGTAAGGACAAAAAGAACAATTAGGTTAGCATGTTTGAAACTTTGCTTTAGAGCAAAACTACCTAACAAACTTGACACAAGTTTTAACTTCATAACACGTGACAGAAGGTTCGTTAAGAATTGGGTTTATTTTATAAAATAGCAGTGAGCAATTGTAAAATAGGAAACACAAACATTTATATAAAGAACAAATACAATTAAGTATTTTGCAACGTATTTTACATAAAGGAAAGAAAATTAAAATGAAGTATGTATATTAGAAACGAGAATCATGTACAACACAATGAGATATATTTTGTTTAAATCTTGGGAAGAATAAAATAACTGTGGGTATGAGTATGTTCACAACTTGTTTTCTATAGAAACAATGTATATTAAGATTCATTTTAATTTAATTTCCGTAGCAGGCAAATTAATCATGCTATTTATGAAACTACTGCAATTTAAAAGACGAATAGCATTATGAAAGATCATTATTTAGTAATTTAATTTCCCACGAACAAGAGTTCAAGAACATTAGTATTAAATTTCATTGTAAGAAAAGCGTATGTTTTATTTGGTATATTTTTATAAAATTGTTCAAATAGTGATAATAAATTTGACATGATAAAGAACATGTTTGAATAAGCAATATATATTTACTAAAATTATTCATTCAAATGTTTGTATTTACATTACGTATATACTTATGAAATATCACGTATTCAACTAGTGTTTTTATGCATCGATTCTGAATATTTATTTATTTACATTGTTACCACACGAGCGGTTTTTAACCCCATCAAGCAAACAGAATAAGAAACAAATAAAAAAATTAAATGCTTCAACACTCAATGGCAATACATTTTTTAACTTTATTATAGAGAAGGGTGCCCAGTCTATTTTTGGAATTCCAGTAACACATTTACAGAATTCTGTTACATTTCTTTTCATTAAGTGTATCCTAAAATAGCTACTAGGTACACAACATTTACAGATGAAAGTAATTCTATTCAATATATTTTAAACTAATAGTAGCATTTGGTGACCAGTTTTATACTAACATTGCTACAGTTTATGGTAGATTTTTTAAAAGTTTCAAAGCCAATTTGTATGATATTGCAAATGAATGCTAAAATGTTAAAATGAAAATGCGCAAATATTTTTAAGTATTATGCGTGACTCGGAACAGTACACTATGTTAATACATACATATACAGGTATACAGTTTAGAATCAATATTTTTTTACCATCGAAACACAACAGGCAATAATTGTTAACCTTCATATAAAATACAAATTAATGTATTTTAAAACTTAATATTTACTATACCAATGAAAACAATAAATATTAGAAAAATATTTAATAATAATAATATTCATATTAAATTAAATTTACAAAAGTCGGCATATTTTCTTAATATTTTCGTTATAAAATTTTCATTCGCAGTATTCACATTTTTGCTTTCAATTAAAAAACAATTAACCAATAAATTACTTAAAACAATAACACAACTGACCTGAGTTCCTATTGGTTCCCATAACATATTCAATCGAACCCATTCTTTTTTGTAATGGTCAATTTCAAAATCACCCGGAAACTCGCATATGCTAACCATCTTTAAAACCGATTCACGAAAAATTCAACTACACTTTCCGAATACACTTGATGGAACAAATGTCTAAACGTCTACTGATATATGGATTAGTTAGAAGTGGTGGTGGGATGTAATGCACAAGTGTGTTAGTTCACATCGACGCACGGGAAACAACTGAACAATTGTTTCCAGAACAAATGAACTTTTATAGTTTCGTGGGAGGGTGAGAGACCGTGACCCTTGATCGTAGCGCCATTAGTTAGTTGGTGCGAATATTCGAAAATAGTGAAATCGCTACTTGTTTTGTTTGTTGGCGAAACTCTTGCTTCTCATGTTGTTTAAATAACAAGTGTTTACCTTTCTCATAGTTTGAAAATACTGCTAAAGGATGTAGGGCACTGTGTGTATACAGATAACAAAGATTTGTATGATATTATTATCTTGTATACTAGTAACAGATTACATTTCATATTTAGTCAGTGTGATAATTACATATAATCATGTTTTATTGCATTAAATAACTTTATATGTACATACATAATATGATAATTCGCTTATTTTAAAACTCATAATTATCATGCTCGTATAAATCTGAATCTGCGAAATTAGTCAGACTGATCATTAGCCTAAAATCATTATTTACAATATCGAATAATTAAAACTAACGTTATAGATTTCAACAGCAGTTGTTATGTCTCATTAGTTGACATCAAATTACAAAATTACTACACTCCTTATTTTATGAAATATTATATCAAAGTTCATATGAAATTAGTGCATTTTATTATAATAATCATGCTACGTTTCTCGTTAACTTCCTCCAGATTATAAATATTGTAATATCACTGTCATTGTTTGACTAACAAGGTACATATTACAACTAGATTTCCTGGAACTATTTACTGTTCTATTCCTAGAAACAATAGAAATTAGGTATAAAATTTAAACCTTTCTGTTAAATAAGTCCCCTAATACTTTAAATTGCCTACTAATCTAATTTTACTGTAATTCTCTAACTGTTAATCGTGAAGTACAGTTTCTTGTATTTTACAGATATTGATATTTCTAGCGAAGGTCATATTCGAATGTCATTGGTGTAATTGCAGTTCAAGATGGTATTATTTCTTACAATATACAGTATACCACCCACACAAAACTTCTAAGAAATAATTTGTATGTTATACGCTGACAAGAGTTCTATATTTTATCATATTGCATTTTCTATTACAAAATTACTTTACATAAACTGTATACTATTATTATAAATACCGTTGAATTTTTATGTTCTAAGATCCACTATGTATGACTTCATATTTAGTAATTATATTTTTATTTATTGCTTACAGTATTGGCTTTTTCATTTGAAAAGATCTATTTCATGATTTTCGTTTTCAGCAAAACGATTACACATTTGATCCAATAAAGTATGAAACGAAGTAGATTTTCTAGAAGCATTTATTGAATTACTAAGTACTTGGTATAGAAATGTAGACAGGTAAGTCTATTACAAGCTCTAGTTCATCCTTTAAGAACTACGTAATTGCATTTATAGATTTCTCAATATGTTCGTTCCATTGGAGAAATGGAGAACAGATCCAAAAACAACATAAAAATAATATTTCCGATACGCGCAGTGGATTTTCAATGTCACTTCGGAAAATTACTTACATCTCTTGTATAGTTCATAATATAGATATCATGTTCCAAATGGAGCTAATCCTAAAACTAAACAATAGTTTGCAGAATACAAACACAAGCAGTGACGGCCAATAAATGTATCTGTCAAAACATTGGCCAAACAGGCAGTAACAGGAAACCTCTATCACTATGCTAACACTAGACGACGAGTCACATGACGCGAGGGTTGGTAAGCCTGCACACTCCTTTGTTTGCTTTAAACTCTATATACTGGGGCAGCAATTTTGTTTCATTCGAAATTTAAGGAGCGGATAGTCTGGTATTAAGATAATCGTACACAATTAGACAGGATTGAGGGATGAGAGATTACTGTAATCTATATAGACAAGACTAACGCATTATTTGTAGTTGTAAAAACATATTTTAAAAGTGGTGAGAAAACACCTCAATAATTTATTAAAAAACAAGTAAATATATGTTACATAAAGGTATTTTATTTATGTAACGCTCATATAATTATGTTAAAAATTACGAAATGATTTTTTTTCTTACTAGCAACAATAATTTTATAATTATAAGGTAAATAAAATAGCAAACTATGTTCATTACGACACCTAACAGGCTTCCACAATATATCTTGTTTATTACCTACCACATTGGCAATTAGTACGTGTCGTATCAATTAGAACTAATTAATAATTATTGACGGACAGTATATTGATAATGACCAGCTATTACTGCATAGCAGTTTATGGAAATATACATCAGATTTTGACATTTGTAGAATCTAAACTTAAATATATATATGACTGTGCATCTTACGGTACACTCCGGATAGGATCCCATTATGTAAATGGCGGCAATTCCAGCTCTTTTAAACATATGTATAAATTTACCCAAAACACACAATTACAGAAATAAACTATGTATTTTTATACACATTAAATAAATTCACGAAAAGGTAACTAATTACTAAAAAACAATTGATACCTTTTTAATATTTGACAGTTGAGTGCGTAGATTATTTGATGCAGGGGAATATAGATGTCACCAGTGCACTATTTTAACCGTAATGTCAACATATTTTAAGGTTAGAAATGATTTATGATCAACAGCGACAGCAACAACAACTGCTGCAACACCGTGTGTGCACTTCCACTGAAATATCAAAGCAAACTGCAGGTTGTGTTTGGCATCGAAGGCGGTAAGCAGAGCAAATATAAACTGCGACCGTGACCGCCAACACTAAACAGGAAATTCGAAAGCAAGGGGAAGAGACGGATGCGCGATTATACCAATTGTTGAAGTTTTGAATAATAGCACCGTTCACAGTGCCCGTCAACACTGTTGTGTATTCAGTTAGACTGTTCTAACTCTACTCTCGGCGACGTGATTTTATCGACTCTTGTGTCGTTTTGTTCTAGGTGTGTCGAGCGAATGTGTAACGTTTATGTAAACGTCACTGAAAATAAACACGCTGTAACAAAAACGTTACTAATTATTCATTAGTGCAGACAAAATTACGTCTTCCACTGAAACTTATTAACAAATGTACAGGCTGACGTAATGTTAATTGTTGTTACACATAATGCCATACAAATACATGTAACTGCGCGTTGATTTAACATTTGAGAACAGAATGAATGTTGTGTGTGTGCTAAACAAGATAGTTAGAATTGATTACGGTTCTAACAACAATGCTGTGCAGATAAATTGAACCTGGTCTGTCACTGTATTGTAATGGTTTGTTTAGTATTACATACAAGGCAAATATTATTGCATGGTGTAAATAAACACTATCGAAATCATGTAATCTGCAGTTGAGTCAAAACAAATATTATGAGTTATGTGAGCGTTTCATAATGTGTGGAAATTATGAAATTCGGGACTGTTTAACAACAAAAAATGAGTAAATAAACTGACAACGGCAATAATTTAACTTTGTTTATATGTAGGTATATCAGTAGTTATTTTAGGCTCAGATAAAATATATACAATCAGACATCTTGAGAACAAAGTTTTCTATTATTCAAATGTGGTTGGAAATATTAACAATTCTGGTAACTTGTGCTAGTTGCTACATGCATAATACATCAGTACGAGTATGAGTGAAAGCCGTCTATTAGTTCATCGCAAGTTCAAACATAACATTGTCGAAGATAATTCCAGGTCAGAGAGAAGATTTGATAGTGATTGATGATGCTGCACCATGGCTAGAGTACTGATGGCATCTGGCACTCGGCTCGCATACTAATAACCACGCATCATAATCTCACCACCAAGTACCGGGTGCCTTGTGTCTTTATGAATACCGTACTTACAAGCTAATGGCGTCATGTAATAATTCCAAACCGATCGAAGTAGCTGTGACGGATCTTACACGTAGGTACTTCTAGGTCATGTAAGTAGCTGCTGTAATATATGTATTACACGGAGACGGATGTAGACAATTTTCATATTAATATGATTGTTTTCTTCCATACTGCAGTCAGATATCGATACAACACCATAGCATAATAGTACATGCAAGAAACGTATTGGAATATACATAAAAATCATATCTACATATTTATTTCCATGTTAATGTTATCTTTTTCTAATAAAGAACTAATGCATTTTAATATAAACAATAAATAAATCAATAAACATCAGTTACCTTTCATATGTAGACATAATAACGGTAATACACAATCAATACTAAGAATCCTAACCTCATATTTACAGATAAACTCTAAGAATCAATTATTGTAATTGTAGCTACATACATTTCTCAAACTGAATGAAATGTTTAACTTCAAAGAATTAAGAAGTCATTGCTTTTGTTTACATGTACGTACATTTAAACAAGTGTACAACGTTAGGAAAAAAATGTTTAATGTTAAAGAACAAAGGATAGTTAAGATAAGAATACACTGTACATTGGTTGAAATACAAAGTTAAATATACTTGCGAGGAAATTCAGGTGCAGAGCACGTGATATATATGTGCACGGTGGTGCACTTGTAGTTATTTTCAGGATGCAATTGCAACTTTTAAAGATCAATACTTTGGGTCGAGTTCAAAGGGAGAAGCTTTTAGCATCATTCATCAACTAACAACTTCCGGTCAACATTCAAATGTTTACGAAACGAATTGCACATGCAGCAGATATCCAATATCACACAGCGTAGGTAATGTGTTTGTTTACAATCTACATGCATCAGGTCTATTTACATATAAACATGTGTGGTCACGGTCAGTTGATAGGTGAGGTTAACAACGAGTGACAGTTGTTGAGTTATTATTTGCAATAAATCAGATGAAGTGAAAAATTATTAAGCATATTGAATAACACACAACTCAGGTAGGTATATACACATATGGTAGAGTACTAAAAATATTTTTACGATCGAGAAATTTTATTCAGAATAGTAAAAAGGTAAAATATTGACTCTGTGCACAGATGTGTACTTTTCAGGATAATAGAAATAGTATATTTTTCATAGGTTCAAAAGGTTATTTGTAATATGATCACAGTTATATATGTACGCTAAAGCAGAAAATTATATTTTATAAATACGTATTATGAAAACATATTCATATTGACGCTTTAGGAAAACTAAAATGTTACGACTATTGGGAATTATATCTAATGGAATGGATTTTCGTTTAATAAATGTGCAATATATTGCGAAACAAAGTACTGGAAATAAGGTGTCACAAAATGATAGATGTTTCCTGGATTTAAGTATATTGAGAAAATACGTTTTGATATTTTAACACGCCGAAAGACATGTAATATTATTCATGCGAAGAAAACAGAAATATCTAAAAAAATCTACATAAAATTTCAATTATTATTATACGTAGATATCTACCTTTAGGCTGGCTTAAAATGAAACATTATTATCCATTCTATTTTTTCGACAAACTCATGCATAAAATAAAAGATATTCTTTTATTGGAAGTGATAAAATGACAAGTGAGTTTTATGTCTGCTAACAAGTTCGGAAAAAGTTTGTGACAGTATTTCCGTAAACATTTCCCAGTCATAGCATATTTATAACAAGAACTCCATTTTATGTACATACTTGGGAAGAAGAATTGTTCAGATACGTATATCATTTGTTTTTCTGACTTTGACAACTAATTTCGTCATAGCATAAAGTCCACAGGAACTGTTAACTTCGGACAAGTTATTTATCCGTTAAGATTTCAGGTTTAGAAAGACTTAATTTTAACCCTAACTTTAATAAACTAGATTAGTCATTAGAAAAATAATCCAGGCAAGTTATAACTTACTATTAAAATATAATCACACAAGCACATTTAGGACTAAACATGATGAATATTATTTATGGGATAATCTGATACTTCAGAACTTCAGAATAAAAGGATTAGATGGAAAATTACCTGAGAAATGATTTTATAAACGTGTACTAAACACCTACTTGACTATAATAATCCTAAGACCGTGTACATTCAGGGTACTTCAAGGATAATTAGTTTTGCTACTGCATGATTGCACTATGACAACTAATTAAGTCGACAGAGGCAGATGATAATGAAATATTATGGTACATAGATAGATGTCACTATGAATCTTGAAGTCTTCACTTAATATGATTTGCATTTAATTGGCACACCTTTATGCCTGGGCGGAAATAGCCTGCACAATTTAATTTCCTTTGATCTGTGAGGCGCGAAACCAACCCAAGCATTTCCTTTACGTGAGAAAGGGAGTTACGATCGATAATTAAGCACCGTGAACATTAAAGAGGATATTAATAAAAGGGGAGGGTGCGTGTGAGTGTGCATCGATCAGTAGTGAAACCTTACTACAGAGAGCATTCATCCCTGGTGACCACACGGTATCACCTACTAACCACACTATACCACTACGGTAACACAAGCACCAATTATATCCACACACATATCTACTACGAATAGCAGAAGCAAATATAAGAATTCTTCTGTACTAGAATTCAATTATTGTTTTTCTGGAATTTAATATAAAATAAAGGCCAAGTTATGATTATATTTCTCAAAAGAAACGAACAATAGGGAGGAATAATTTTAACAAATATTCTTGTATTTTTTGTAATTATGAAATAAATTATTATTTACCAAATATACACAACAATTTATTTCGAAATAAATTATACCCTTCTGAAACGTGTAATTTAGATTGACATTTCGATGTATTTGTCCTACCCTGTACGACGGATTCAGTTATTAAAATTTAACGGTCCAAAACTCAGAGAGTAAATAAGCGTAACTATAGATAATAGAGGGCGCGCATTGCGACACGTGCACGACCCGTATACGCATGCGCACACACATGGAACACGCAAAGGTATCTCGCTATGCCGCTGGCGGGGACACGTGGCACGCTAGCTTATGTTCACGGTCATGTGACCCAGAACAGAGAATTCGTGAACAAATGTCGGAAGCATAAAAACGAGCACGTGCATACATGCTTTAGGCGTCCGCTGTCAAGTCACAGCCGCCTCTGTCTGTGATGCGTTGAAATGGAATAGAATTCCCTTGTTTATAATTCAGTTGACAACTTATGTATCGCAGGCGCTGTGCCGGTTGCAGACCTGTCAGGGGAATGTTCATTTCACATGTACATGACACTTCGACTGGACATAACGTGTAATTACCATTGTTGCCAGATTTAATAGCAACAAACGATTAACGAATTATTATACGTAATTTTGTAGACTATAATTAAACGAAACGAAAACTAAAAACAGAAAAGTAATTTCAAACAATGATTGAACTCACCGTTTCACTGTTTACAGTTCATAAACTTTTTAATAAAAAATCATTGTAATTAGTTCTTGAACAAGTGAACTAGTTAACGGTTAAATATGCTCATAAAACGAAGATAAAGTTTTAAAATTGGAATTTTAACGGTGAAAATGTTTCAAAAATAGTAACAAGAATTTATGTGCCTAAAAAGTAACTGAAAATATATCGTCTACATACTTCACATGCCCCAGTACAGAAGTTTTCAAAATGTAATGTTTGAGTGCAGCTGTGACAAGTAAAAATATCATTCGGTTCAGAAACGTGTTTAACCAGGAATTGAACAATGATTATTTCGGTTATCAAGGGTCAAGATGAGGCGCGGCTTTATGTTATAATAATATGAAATAACAGTACAAGTATTATCAGTTGATCTATACTTATACTCCTACATAACCACTGGTTATTTCATTTTAAAAATCCTATATAATAATCCCATCTACCATATAGAGAGAAATATCATACTTGTACATATTTTAAAAACATAAAATGGTTAGTATAAAAATTTCAAATCTGAAGCTATTATATTTAATATTGCTTATAGCAAAATTAACACGTATAATTTAAGTTTGAAAACCACTGATTGCATTAGTGCATAGTTTTATCACTCGCCACATTATCGTCCAAACAGTGCGCGCGTGTGTGTTATAAATATACACTGTTAAAACATTAAAAAATAGTACACTGTAATTTATATTACGGCCTGCAATTTAGAACACATAAATAATAGTGAAGCAACGTGGAGTAAATTAAGAAGTTAATTTTATTTAACGCACGACAATCGACAAATTGAATTAACCGTTCGA
Source organism: Calosoma granatense (assembly GCA_022063505.1). Classification (NCBI taxonomy): domain Eukaryota; kingdom Metazoa; phylum Arthropoda; class Insecta; order Coleoptera; family Carabidae; genus Calosoma; species Calosoma granatense. Next base: position 2,145,651 of record JAGJTL010000112.1, read on the forward strand.
TATATCTTTCTGTCTCTGTTTATTTTTCTGTTGGTGTATTTACTGCAGCTAGCTAACGAGTTCAGTGGCATTAAAACAAAGTTTTCTCATTACGGAGACAAAAGGAGAAAATGTTTGTTTGTCAGAACGTCCGTTCGGGGGG